>JAHPZR010049356.1:2500-12500 GCA_019787425.1 Platygyra sinensis | reverse complement strand
TATGTAGAGTACATACGAAACGTCAAGTCATAATCAAAATAAACAAGTTCAATATGTTTATCACTGCTGTTTGTGTCTTATTTTTGATCAAATTACGATGGCCCAAGAACAAAAGTATTTACGATATCATTAATGAGATTCAGT
This sequence comes from Platygyra sinensis, assembly GCA_019787425.1. Classification (NCBI taxonomy): domain Eukaryota; kingdom Metazoa; phylum Cnidaria; class Anthozoa; order Scleractinia; family Merulinidae; genus Platygyra; species Platygyra sinensis. The sequence continues at coordinate 12,356 of JAHPZR010049356.1, read as the reverse complement.
AAGCTGCTCTCTTTAATGAGCCGCATTTTACGTTCAGATACAATATTGGTTCCCTTAACCGGTAAATTCCATCACTACCCCTGATATTTAAAGTAAAATAAACTCCGGTCAAATTAAGATTATGGCATTGTGTTACTACAACGGCGCGTCCACCCGTTTTTAAAAATGGCCCCTTATAATTAAACAGCACCCCCTCTTTTTTAAGAACTATTTCTTGTGTGTGTGAAAAGTTAGGCAACTGGCGGTTCGACTTCTTCGATAATGATCCTGATAGCCTGATTCCAACTTGTATATCCATCAGCACTGTTACTGCTGTATCCATTCCCACAGTTTCCAATACTGAAGCCAACTTTCACTTTCCCAGCGGCAATCCCGCCACAGTAGCCCTCTATGTTGGTGGCACGGTGAATGTTAATGTCAATGTTTTGGTACAGCACACCATCAATGGAAGCGGGATCCTTGCACTCCGCACTGTTGAAAGTAAAATACCATCTCTTACAGCAACCTGTACACTGTTGCATCCGGATGTCACCCATGTAAACCACGCGAAGGTATGAATCACTCCTCGACTTGACAAAGTCGCACTCCTGAAACCAAACAAAACAAATTACCAAATTAAGGTGAATGTATGAGGGACATGCATCCTAGTTTCATCATATACGAAAGTGTGTTTTGTTCATTAAAAGGCCACAGAGAGATTATTTAACTAGAGTCGGTAACTTTTTTTCCATTATTTGGAAAAAGGAAGTACATTAATAATTTCTTTTAGAAAGTCCATTCATAGCTGTTTTCAACGAGCTAAAATGAAACGGAACATTTCATTGTAAATGCGACTTGAGTTTTTGCATCGCTTAGTATAATTTAACTAGCATTTGACCATCATCACCGTCACCGTCACCGTCACCGTCACCGTCACCGTCACCGTCACCGTCACCGTCACCGTCATCGTCATCGTCATCGTCATCGTCATCGTCATCGTCATCGTCATCATCACCATCACCATCATCATCACCATTATCACACTATCATTATCATCATCACCATCACCACCACCACCACCACCATCACGATAACCATCCTCATCATCATCATCATCATCATCATCATTACCATCATCATCATCATTACCATCATCATCACCACCATCATCATCATCACCATCACCATTACCATCATCACCATTATCATCATCATCATCATCATCATCATCATCATCATCATCATCATCACCATCATCATCATCATCATCATCGCAATCCCATTGTCACTGTCATTATCATCATAATTGTTATCATTATCATGACAATTGTTGTAATTACTATTATTCTCTTGCTATAATTCTCAGTTTTTATGATGTAGTATTCTTACATGTACTTGGCCATTGTCTCTGTCATCCTGTCTTCCATTATATTGCCAAGCACACTGTTTCCATCGCCGAGAAAATCCATAACAAGCCACAGAAGCCCAAGTGCCTGGTATTCCCGGAGTTCCTGGGGTACCTGGAGTGCCTGGAATGCCGGGTTGGCCGGGCGGGCCTTGAGGAGGACAATACTATACATAGGCATGGGAGAAATTAAAACAAACGTACAGAGGAGATCATAACAAAACTGTGTAAATTATAAAGGGGGTAAGATTCTTAAGAAATTTTGGTGCTGCGTCGGTGGGGAGTATTACAAGATAACTTGGTTTTATCAACTTGGTTGATGATGTGAATTGGCCACCGTAAAGAGATTAGGAAGCTTATACTGCAGCTCGCATGCAAATGGCTGCTAAAGATGAAAGAAAGTTTTTTTTAAGACCAGTGACTGATAACATCTAGAGGGAGGGGTACTGCATATACTCTTGAGTTCATTATGAGCTAGTGACAGGTAACTTTAATAAGGTGATGGGAATATTATTGCATAATACTATTTACTCTATGCAGCCTTACCAACTGTCCATTGGAGATACACGCAGTTAGGAAAGCAAGCAAAGTGGCGGATAGCAAATACAGCTGAAGTTGCATCATGGCCATTTTACAACTCAGGGAAAGCTTCAATTCACACACAAATATCTCTCGGGTCTGTTAAAGGAATCAGTGCATATCATCAGTAGATGCAATTATGGCGTTAATCAGTATATTACATCTTTATTAGTCTCCTCAAGAAAACAGATTGAATTGCCATCCGAGATGCAAGTCGGGAAAGCGGTCGACTCAGGAATTTCTGCAGGCGAGTACTTGGTAAATTTAGGAACGAATTGATAAGCTCTTCGTTGATCGTTCCGCACTAAACATGCCGCATCAACATTTAATTTCTCTCCCACAAATCTAGGGACTTATATAGTTTGGTTTACTTCTTAATTCTTAATTCTTAGACATTTCATTGGATGTATAAAAGACGGAGAGCTCGGCGCGGTGCGCACAAGTTAAGCATTTAACCTAACGAACGTAAACAATTGCAAAACCCAAACCTTCAACAAGAAAATTTCTCTCAAGCAGAAGACGTGGTTGGCAAAAAGACAGGTGATATAGACAGTGGTATAATGATTAAAATATCCTGCAACGCATTTATACCATCATCAGTCAATTATAGCGTACGAAATTTTGTTTCCAGCCTTCTGAATACACTGGGTATGAAACATTGGTATTTGTGCCGGAATCTTTTCAAGAGGATCGCTGCGATAATAAATTGACCTCAATAATGATCGCATTCACAGAGGAATTTACCCACCTCGGTAAAATCGCTCGCTGGTACACCTTGATTGTAACTGGTAACGTTGTTTTTGGTCTTGCGTCGAGGGAAGATATCAGTGAAGTGAAGATCTTTTTTTGTGTGTGTTCTGATTCAGTCGTGTGGGTCAGCAATTGGCCGTTCTGAAATTCAGCAGGAAACTGGGGCGAGTTTCAAATTTTAACAAATCAATAAACGGACACCACCACATGAAAGATGATGCTGAGATGGGTCATTTGACCAAGTATAATGCTTTTAGGGTGAACAGAGAACCTTGAAATATGCTTCAAAATCCATACAAACGTCTCTAATTTTGAGAAAGCGTCTCAAAAAACCATACAAACTCTTAAAATTTTTATGATTTCCGTGATACTCTTTAAAATGGGCAACATAGCGATTTTCATCTCAGCTTCCTTCAAATAGTAAGTGCATGACAGGATTTTACAGTTGTCACAAAACTGATGAAAAAGCTTAAGAGTTTCAGTGTGGTTTTGGGGGACGCTCGTCTCAAACTTAGAGACGTTTGAATGGATTTTGAACCATATTTCAAAGCCCATCACTTGGTCTCTGTTCACCCTAAAAGCATCATATTTGATCAAATGACCAATCTCAATTCAACATGATCTTTCATGTGATGGTGTCAGTTTATCGATTGGTTAAAATCTGAAACTCGCCCCAGTTCCCTGCTGAATTTCGGAACGGCCTATAGGCTTATGTTTGTAAACATTACGGAACACGAAAATCTCGCCCCCCGGACGTGTTTAGGTTGTGTTTATATCATTACGCTATTTAGTTTGTCATCTATGGGCCCCATATATATATTTTTATGTACATAGGTATATTTATCGATTGGTAAATAAGAATAAAGAATTGATGTTCCAAATATGCATATTTTGTGATCTTTTGTGCCCCGTAATACTACATCAATACCCTCAACTTCTCGTGCCCGTTTGCCCGTTTGATAGACAACTAACTATTAAAAAATGAAGCTATAGCTTTGATCCTTACGTTTCGAATATTTAATAGGTTTCCTACATGATCTGATGGTTATCGCTTAATTAACAAAAAAAATCAATCCAGAAATTTCAGTTTCGCCTGATTGGTGTGGCTGAATTCAAACCAATATCCAAAGTTTCGTTATATATCCAGTATAAATCCAAGTTCGTCGCGACCAACTAACCGCTTGGTTGCACTCTGATGTCTTAGTAAAACAAACAGTTCAAATCGCTTGTTTTATTCGTTAATAAATTTAAATAAAGCTTAACAGATAGTGCTGTATCCAGCTTAGTTGGGAGAGCTAGGGCACCTTATTTATCGGTAGCAGGTTTCGTAACATGTATTTAAAGTATTTAAACCATGGCCACGCCTGCAATTCCCGAAAGTACAAACGCTTTCTATAGGTCGCTCTCAAATGTTCTTGTCAGTTCAATCACCTACAGAGGCCAGCGAATGTACGTTCTCAAAGCATTTCGAATTCTTCAACACGCCTGAGAGTTTCATTAATCTTGGCCTGCGGTATCGCTGCTGAGAGACTGGCCTTCCCACGGCAGGGTTTGAAGCAGTACTGGAGGACGTAGGGACAAGCCTCGATGCTTCGCTTAGTAATTCGGATACTCTATCCTTGGTGCCTTTGCGCATATTTACTGAGGATAAATCTAAAAACAAAATGGCCGCCGATGATGAACATGTTACCAACACGCGTGATCCTGGCCGAGCTCGCCCCAGGATGATTAAATAAAATTTCGCAGTTTAAATGCTTTAAATCAAATAAAACTTTAAGTCAATATACAGTATTAAATCATACTTACGCAATTTAAGGAAATAATTCAATAAAGTTTAAAACGCATTTTTAAAAGTCTAAATTTCAATATATAAAAAGATTAAATAAAATAATAAAATAAGTTTAAACAGAAATTTGTTTTAAATTTAACTTAATTTTTGACATGAAGTTTAAATTTAAATGCAAATAAGTTTAAATCAAATATAAATCGACAAGGATTAAATATTGCAGGCATACCGGCCCTAAGTGATATTTGTGATTTAGTGTACAAGATTAATATTTTTTTAATTTGCTTGACAGAAAGAATTTCCATGACATCATAATTTGGAAATGGAAAAAGATGGGTATCAACTCGTTTTAGCCATCTGCAGGAGCTACTGCATCTGAAAATGGGAGGTTTCCCTTCCGGCTGGGACAGGAACTGCAGGGGCTAGGACCTGCAGGGGCTAGGACCTGGAACAAGTCAGCTTGTGGCGTCAAAACAAGCACGTAGGCCTACACTTTCGTAAATGTTTACTGTTTTGAACCAAACTTGAAATTACGCTTGATTGTCTTATTCTTAGTCAATTTAACTCCGTTTTTGTTTCTATTTGTCTGGTTCGTAAAAATGGACTTGACTTCCCAAGCTTAGTGACAGACGAGATAACCAATTTAAACACGGAGCGATCCTATATAACGAGGCTGAGGTATTAAGCCTGTCAATCACAAATCCCAACGGACGACCAATGCTCCCATTTGATAGGCTTAGTCACACAAGTCTAATTTTAGCGAGTTGTCACAGGATTCTGTTTTGAAAACTAAAATTCGTAAAAAAGTACAAACAGACTGTGAAGGTAATATATTTCATCTACGATAATATGGTTATTCTTCAGCCAGTTATCTAAAAGAGATTCCGTAAGGTCAACATTAGCTGCTGTTGTACTCTTGCAGATAAATTCAGTCGATCTTTTACGAACGTAATCAGTTGTTTTATGGCATTCAGCTTTGAGTCTTCCACTGTGGCTTCATAGCTCAATTGGTAGAGCATCGCACCGGTATCGCGGAGGTCACGGGTTCGAATCCCGTTGAAGCCCTGATTTTTTTTCAGGCTTCCTCTTTCCAATTGCTTAAATTGGAAAATTTACTGCGATGATCACTCTTCACTTTCATCTACAACCGCAGTACAAATATGAATTATTTGATATATACTTCACATCACTTCACTGCACAGGAAAACATGAACTCAATAAATTGACCTCGCTCCCTATGTGTGGCTTCATAGCTCAATTGGTAGAGCATCGCACCGGTATCGCGGAGGTCACGGGTTCGAATCCCGTTGAAGCCCTGATTTTTTTCAGGCTTCTTCTTTCCAGTTGCTTAAATTGGAAAATTTACTGCGATGATCACTCTTCACTTTCGAATAACTCAGTGTTGTTCAATTTGCATTTTGTTTGCATCATTATAACACTCATAAACCTGAATAATTTGAAATATCCCACCAAAAACCGTCTGTGTTCACAGGCTAAACAAAATCACCTCTTACCAGATTTCGTTTCGTTCTCAGCATGCTGAGATAAATGGAAACAGATAGCTCGCAGGCATTAGCTTTGTTATTTTAGTTAGCGGCGAAATTTGAAGGTTCCACGTACAGCGACGAAGATCGTTTTTGGTCTTCCAAAGCCATCATCTAAAGTGCTAATATAAGTTTTATTTTTCACTGTATTTTTATTATTTACCTTATATTATTCTAGTTAAATGATTCCGTTGGTTTGGCGAAAAAATGATATTTCTCCACGACTTCTATGTTTTGCGACCGTTATTCTGGCTTTCCACCAATGCACAGGAAAGCCAACAAAGTGCTCCAAGTGGGCGTGTCCTTGCCTTTTATAGGATCGCTCCATGTTTAAACACCGCAACGTACCCGAACCCTAAAATATTTCGTCTTGGCTAACACTATCCAACACAACGATAATGTTTGAGGATTTCAACATGATCTTTCATTTCAACTTTCAACTAACCAAATACGTAAGCCAGGGCACGGAAGCCATTAAAAAGCGCTTTTCCTACAGAGAACGGCTGTCTTGCTGTGGAATAATGTGTCACGTGAATGTAAGCTAGCCGCTGACCATGGTCACTAGTTTATCCTCCTTTAAAATGCTTCTCTGCAGAACATGATTTAATATATATTATTGATCAAATTTCATACCTAGTACGAATTCCGATTTTCTGATTCGTTGACTTGTACCACGTGATACTGGATTGTGACGAAACAACCTCCTTGACGTCATTATCGTGGTGTATTATAAATAGCCGTGGTGCAAATACAATACACCACTGTCAATACACCATGGCTTCGGCTGACTCAAAGTTTGACGATTTTTGTTTGCAGTGTATTCAATTTGAACAATAAAAATGTTAACGCACTCATTGCTCGCGAATTATCGGGATTTACCTGCAATGAACTCGAAATTTTCAATAACGCACTCGGAGGCCTCGTGCGGTATTGCAATTTCTCGTTCATTGTTAGTGAACTCGTGCAGGTAAATCCCGATAATTTACTCGCTGTGTGCGTTAACCTGTAATTATCAAAAAGAAAATTCTCTTTTCTCGCGCCATCATTACGTCAACAGCTCGTGTTAGTTATGTCTCCATCGAGTTATATAGAAACACGATTTTTAACCAATCAGCGCGCGTAGTTTCTAAGGACTGTTTTCTAAAGTGAGATAAAAAAACCGTGTGTAAATAAAGACTCATAGTTTTATTTATTTAATATTACAAGACAGGCTCATATAATTTATATTCAGACATGTCGTGGACCTGTAGACGCAAATTTTACATTTCTGACGTCACACGATTGTCAAGTGACTAGCACGGTCGGTGGTCTTAGCATGTTCTCAAAGTTTGGTTGACCTTCAGTTAGCCTCAGTGTTCCCAAAATAAAATTCTTACAAGAAAAAAAGGCTGCATAAGTCCTATAAGTTCTCAGTATGTCATATATCACATGCTTAGTATGTTACATCATAGAGATATAAAATCATTTTGTCTGCTTCTTGTGATAGTTTTAGAAACAAAATTGCAAACTTACAATATTATAATAATTACCTTTCACGAATTCGTTAAGATCTCTTCTCAAACTCCACATGATTTCTTCATTTGCTTTGTTAAGATGCCCTACAGAAACTTGTCTGCTTTAATTCAAACCTTTACTGCTGTCTAATCATGGCGAACCCGCAATATACCGCGTACCCGACATTACAGCACTAAAAACCCGAACCCGACGAGCGAAAGTTACATTAATGAAGTTTAAATCATGGAAAAAACATCTGTACGCTCTGCAGCCTAATGTTTTGTTTTATGCGTGGGAACGAAAGTGCATGTGTTAATTTGCTTTCTTTCATTCAGAGTGTAAATGAAGTATGCCTTTGATGTATTTCAACACAGCTTGTCTAAGTGCCCTCAGTTTCCAGCAATAAAGAAGTGGGTTTATTGCCGCGTTTGCGAGTATAAGAGTGGTTGTGATGTAGTAAGCGCCTTCGACTCGTTCAGTGAAACCTGACAGTAAAAATGCAACAAGCACGCAGACAAATGGCGCAAAAAATAACCAGTAGAAACAGACAATGTAAAGAACGGCTAAAGTGATTTTCTTGTATTTTGCGACGTCGAAAGAGTTTGGCTTTTGATTTTCCGCAGGTGAGAGTTTCAATCTGTGCCTTTTAATAAAGAGGTGAATTTTACAGTAAGTTGTTGTGAGTATCGTCAGACTTAGGAACATGAACGGAAGGTGTATAGCAACATACGTCTTGTTACTGAGAATGAAGAAACGAAACGTTCCCAGTGTTAGCAGTGCAAGCCAGAAGAAGACAACAATGATTAAAACACGTTTTACCGTGATAACTGTTTGGTAACGAAGGCCCAATCGTAGCGCGAGGTAGCGTTCCACGCTCAAAAGAGCTAGAATACTGACAGATATACCTCCGAATAACCATCCTAAAGACTCCTTCACGAGATCTAGCCAACAAGCAGCGGAGAATTGTCTTCGAAGTTTAGCAGCGAACGAGGCCATTGCCACTGGCTGAGCAAGAAGACCAGTGAGTGAGTCTGCCAACGCTGCACAACTCAACAGCACGAACGAAGGCTTCTGAAGCGAGGGCGTCTTGAATGTTGTTAAAGTCACGACGCCATTACCAATGGCTGCGGGAAGAAAGGAGACCGCGTGGAGAACAAGGCAGACGAGATACAGCGAGTCGAAAGATGTTGTTGGTCGAGGAGTGAGCTCGATAAAGAAACATCTTGTCGGTGAAGTATCATTAGACATTATGTTGTTTCTTCGTGAATAAGTACTGAAGTCAACTACGTAGTTTTTCTTTCTTCAAGACGAGTTGCCAGCGAGATGATGACACCAAAATAGTGGCCATTAGAAGCACTCTTAACACTTCAAGTTTCCTGCTCGACAGCTTCCAAACCACGCCACCACGTCTGTCTAACTTGAGTAAGCGGAAGAAACTAGTCATAACAGATCGCCTTTACTTCAAAGTGATCAAAACAATAGTTCTCATTCAACGTAAAAAAGTGGGAGGAAGTATCGAAAACGCAATTATCCTAACTGCTCTTTGAAACCTTTTTCCATTGAATATTGATCTTTACGGATTATTTGAAATGACACTGTGACAATGATTGTTTCTCAAACACTGCTTCCATCTCTGCAGGAAGCAATCACTTGTATGACGGATCCAACAGCGTCTGGGGGTAAACAAATTAAACTGGGATTGACATTTTCCCAAAATTCGTTGGTCAAACGCCTTCAAAATGAACGAAGAAAATCTGCTGAAAAATCTTTGAACATCAGTTATGTGAGAAATCACCATGGTATTACTGAGGAAAGATAATACAAAATTCCGAACGCACTTTCCAAAAACACCTGCTTTTTGCTTGTGCAGGCGAGGGCAGTTTGCATATTAATATAACTTTCGCTAACAAAAAAAAATACGGATTGGCATTCAGTTCAAAATTATTCGTTTATTGTTTTTTTCTCGGAAATCTCACACAAAGTGAAATGATTCTTTTGTGCAAAATTTATGAATAACGTTATTCAGAGAGTAAGCGAATAACACGACTGCTAACATTTTCTCAGGTTTTCATAGAAAGCTTTATTTTTAAATCGTGTCATTAGGTGTAGATCTGTTTGATTCCTGGCAGAGAAATGTTAAGTGCTGCGTCATCAGTGATGCGATTATTATCAATTTCATGGCTTCAGTTATCTACTTTTCGCGCCTGGCGGTCACGTTTTGTTATCTGACTAAGGGGTTTTGTTATGCTACTACCTTAAGGTTGCTTCTTTTAGCAATAAAAATTGCTGAATAAAGTCTAATACCATTCTAAAAGTTAA
>JAHPZR010049354.1:40000-41932 GCA_019787425.1 Platygyra sinensis | reverse complement strand
AAGTAGCTGGAGTTTTGTGAAAAGTAGACGGTTGTGGGACCTGATAAACATCATCTCCTCGACATATCTTGACTCATGAAGCAATCAAAGTAGCCGGTAAAACCTGGCAGAGAAGCCGGCAAACTTCGCCGGCTGCCAGCTATTATATACAACCCTGATTGTAAGAGCTCGTCTACTTGATCTACTTGTTTCATTTTGTTCTTAAGATCGTAGAGCTGTTTTTTGGACCTCGGCAACTCTCACCTGAGGAATCTGAAACATTCTTTAAAGCAACAGACACCGAACATGAAGCAAGCTCTCTCTTAATGGCTTCCATAGTACTCTTTTGGGTTGGGTAGAATGGTGTTTTTCCGCTTTTGCTGTGTCCATGGGGAGGTACATTAAAATTAACCTCTTCACAAGCTCTATCTGTTAATGAGTATTGAAGCAAACAGGTCGAGGCTATCGTGTTTATTATCCTTCAAATCTTTTACGCAACCCGTGCAGTTTTGAAAATTGGGGTATATTCTCAGATATCCCTCAGTTTTAGCTGGGGGATATTCGGTTACGTGACGTGTTTAGACCAATCGTGCGCGAGCATAAAGATTTGGATTATAATCTTGGATATCTCCCAGTTTTACCTGGGGAATATTTGGTCACGTGACATGTTCAGACCAATCGTGTGCGAGCGAAAAGATTTGATGGATTATAAGCGAGAATATTTTGGGGGCAAATGGAGGCTGTTGTATTTATAACAATCATTTTATTTAGCTCTTGGTCTTTATGGGACATGACACAACAACATTCTCTCAATTTAGTGCTACTATTTGTTGTCCCATTTTAACTGCCTCAGCATGTCAAGTAAACTTGTACATGCAGTGTCAAGATGGTTTGCTGCAATTATGGCTAAAGGCTGGTATTCACTAATGCATAAGCATAAGAGGACATACGCAGACGTAGTAAGATGTTGATCATTTTGTCCCAATAAATTTACGCTAATTATCAACACCTTACTGCATCTGCATATGTCATGAGAACCAGCCGTGGGCCCGTTTAAACATATAACAACATCAACAAGTGAGTCCCACAAACAGCAAAATTGTAATTTATTGAAGTTCTAACAAGTTAAGGGTATGACTGCCAAAAAATATTGACATGGTGAATACCAGTAGTAAATTTGCATACACAATCTGAATCTTCAAGTAGCTGCCAGCATTAATTTGCAGAGTTGTGTGATAGTTCAAGTCTGCACATGTCAATATACAGTACATGTTGATCAGGTGTTGATATAAACTTGATTCAATTGTCACGTTAATGTCTAATAATGGAGAGTGATCCACATTCTATGACTCAGTGTGCTTCACTTTACTTGCTACATTCTTGTGGTCACATTGTATGATGTAGACAACTTTTGCTGTCTTTAGTGGCGGAATTATCTTGTTCAAACATTCACTGTTCAAGGTTCAACAGCACTGATCAATCAACCAAAACTGAGGATGCAGACATCTGGGAATGAGCTTGTAATATTAATCAGGCCATCAAGTTGATTTGGAAGACAAGTCAAGCAGCTTGCACTTCTTCTGTCTTTGGATCTTTAGACGAATTCCACTACTGTCGAGAGTTTAATTCTTTGATTGGACCTGTTTTAAAAACCAACTGAGGATCGAGACCTCTGGGAACGAGTTTGTTATTCATTTTAATCAGGCCATCAACTTGATTTGGACACAAGTGAAGCAACTGCAGGCACTTCTTGTGTGTTTGGATCTTTTGACAAATGTCACCACTCAATGGTGTAATTCTTTGACTGGACCTGTTTAAAAACCAAGAAAAGCAACATCTTAGAATTATAACTATAAGTTATTGTTATTTGCCGAAGAGTTGTTTCACTGGTGCACTGCTGATAAAAGGTCAAACTAGTACAAATTAACTATGGGGGTTGATACATGTACAAGG
>JAHPZR010049354.1:22500-30000 GCA_019787425.1 Platygyra sinensis | reverse complement strand
AAGTTCTGGCAAGTTCTTGTTTAACTTAGCAAAAAGCCCAAGAACTCACTTACATTGCCTAATCACACAAGAAATATTCGCAAATGTGGAAATAAATTAATGACCGATACTTGTGGCGGAGTAACTTGCCAAGTAAGCAGGATATTATTTGTCACGTAGCGAAAGTGAAACCTGCAACGTCAGCGCATTATGCGGCTGACGTAATACCTTTTTTAGTGCAGAGTGCACTATTGGGATGGTTTGGGGATTGAAGGCGCTAAAGCATGACAAACTATGACAATAAGGTGTAAACTTTAATGTTTATTTAATTAATTAATTTCAATTAATTAATTCCCTTGTTTTGAGGAGGTGGGGTAGGTACCTTTGATTGCTATGTAAAACGTACTACAGTTAGATTACGTCATGGATAACATCACAAAACTGCATATGGTTCCAATATTCTCTTGTTATCCTAGTGGTACTATTCTCTTAAGGACAAAAGCAATTTACTCGAAGCGCATGCGCAGATTGATTAGCATTGTGTTAACTATATGTTAGGCAAATTAAACAATACATTTCACGTACACAATTATACCCGAACGTTAGGTGCTTTTTCTTATGTTAGAATACAACATGTAAGACGCATACGCTCTACCATTGTCACCATGATACATTCTGTTCTCGAGTTCAGAGTCATGTGAGCGATACCGCACTCTCTTCTTAACAGGCGATAGCTGTTATAACTTGAAGTAATATCAGCTCTCCCTTTTAGTGCAAAGAACGCTTCTGTGACAGCGTATCTTTTGGAATCATCCCTATCTCGGTTCAAAAACGTCGTGTGCTGTTTTCAAACTATTACGTGTTTGCTAAGCTCTAAAGAGGGAAACGAATAGATCTCCTCATCCGCTTGTTTATTTTATCCCCTATGAAAGAGAACAAGAAGTTCACAAATGTATTCACCCGAAACATTTCCGAGTTAGCGGCATTAAAATTACTAATGTCATGACAAATGAAACTACTCAAATATTGCTGTAGACACTGTGGCACTTACGGAAACCGCAAAAAAAAATTAGTCAGTCTTTGAGCGGACTCATTCACCGATGTAGGATATAATATCGGTCAACTTAAAACGCTTCTCGGCTGTATTAATTGACATCGATAACATTGTGTATTTTGAAGTGGCTTATTGTTAAAACCAACGGTGTAACATAATAAGAACGTGCTATTCCGAGACACGAGGTGACCATTTGATAATTGAATTAGTAATTGTTTATCGATGATATGAAAATTTGCCTCTTGAATGAAACAAAACAAAATCATTCCTCTTCCATCTTTTTTTCGTAGGTCAATAACATTATTTCATCTTTCCCTACCAGGAAATAAGCAGGAATATCTTCATTTGTATGTTTTTTTGAGAAAACAAAAGTATCAAGTTACAAATGTTGACGTTAAAAAAATAAAATTATCACGTTTGCTAGTTTAACGTATTAATGAATTTAAAATGAACGAAATTCAACGTAAAACACCAGAGTAAAATTTAAAATCGTCTTGACAAACAGTAATTGTAAGTTTTTTTTGAGCTTTGAACTAACAGGTTACATATAGGGGGCGGATGACTCAAAAAGTACTGACAATCCTGCAAAATACTTTGCACTATCTGAGATTGTCTCACTAGTTAGCGTACGTAATATTCTCTTCAAATCCAACGCTTCCATAAAGCCAGAAACATGTATTTCACACAGTAAAGACAAAATAATCACCCGAACATTTACCTTTACGTTCCTTGTCTACAAGTAGTCCTTGTTGATTCACTGATGACTATAGACAGGCAATCAACTGATCAATCTGTAGCACAACTGACAACGATTAAACCGTCACGAACTGTTTACTCCCTGTAGCCGATTGCACCATAACGCGTAAATGTTGCGAAATCTTCGATGACGTAATGATTTTAATCTGGAACTTTTTCTAAGATATATCTGCGTATGAACGGTACGAACAATTCGACACCGCGGCTATAAACAACAGCTTTCTCTCTTCATAGTCACGATTAAATTAAGTCGGTTTTCTTTACGAGTAAGAAGCTAGGGAAGTAGTCACGCGAGTCACATAATACAAGAGTTACGTTGTCCACGGCTATTTTTAGTATGGTCGTTATTTTAGGATATCTTATTACGGCTAATTTTAGATCTCTTAGGGTTTTCCCCCTACTTTCCCCCTACCTCAGCAAATACTTAAATTTCCTTCAAATCTCTTCACTCACTTCGATGACCCCAGGAATTCACTTGAATTGCCTAATCCCACAAGAAATATTCGCAAATGTTGAAATAAATTAATGACCAATACTTCTGGTGAAAGAAACTTGCAAAGTAAGCAGGATATTATTTGTCACTTAGCGAAAGTGAAACCTACAACTTCAGCACATATTATCTGGCTGACGTAATACCTTTTTTAGCGTACGTAATATTCCCTTCGAATCCAACGCTTCGATAAAGCCAGAAACTGAAATGTATTTCACACACAGTAAAGACAAAATAATCACCCGAACATCTACCTTCACGTTTCTTGTCTGCAAGCAGTCGTTGTTGATTCACTGATGACTATAGACACGCAGTCAACTGATCAATCTGTAGCACAACAACTGACAACAACAACAACAACAACAACTATACACAAACTGTCTAAGCCTCGTATTGCATAATCACTTGGATCCTTTAAGATCGATTGCACCATCATGTGAAATCTTCGATGACGTAATGGTCTTAATCTGGAACTTTTTTTTCTAGGATATGTCTGGGCATGAACGGTACGAATAATTCGATACCACGGCTATAAACAACAGCTTTGTCTCTTCAAAATCACGATTAAATTTAATCGGTTTTCTTTACGAGTAAGGATCTGGCAAAATTGTTACGCGAGCAACATAACTCAAGAGTTAAGCTGTCCACGGCTATTTTAGCACGGTGGTTATTTCCTTACCGATGACGTAATCCTTGCACGTTCTGACACGTTCTTTTGCTTCGAATCGAACGTTTCCATAAAACCAAAAGAAAATATATTTCAGACACAATAAAGAAAACAATACGGCCCTATTCTCCCAGAGGAGATGTAGGAAACAAGAGAAAGAAAACAATATGTGTAACATTTCCGTGTGTTAACGTTTCAAAAGCTTTTGGCGAGTAAACATTACATTACAGGTTGCGTGATTCGAAGTCCCAACCAAGACTTGGCCGAGCGGAGGTCTTGGTCTGGTCACCGACAAAACTAAAAAAACAAGAACCGCGGCGCGGTTGTAACCGCGCTTTAAAAATCACGGCTCCTCACACTGTCCGACTCCGAGCAATGCAAAATACAAAGGAAAAGACGTAAGGGAAGACTAACTTCGTCGCAAAATAGATGGTGTGCTTATAACTCCGAACTCCGATGAAAGCTAAAACCACCAAGTGCATTAGGATGTCTTATTATGGCTAATTTTAGAACTCTTAGGGTTTTCCCCCTGCAAGTTCTGGCAAGTTATTGGTTACCTCAGCAAAACGCCCAAGAATTCACTTGAATTGCCTAATCCCCCAAGAAATATTCGCAAATGTGCAAATTAATTAATGACCGATACTTGTGGCGGAATAAACTGCAAAGTAAGCAGGATATTATTTGTCACGTAGCGAAAGTGAAACCTGCAACGTCAGCGCATTATGTGGCTAACGTGATACCTTTTTTAGTGCAGAGTGCACTTTGGGATAGTTTGGGGATTGACTGCGCTAAAGCACTATGGCGATGAGGTGTAAACTTTAATGTTTATTTAATTAATTAATTGCAATTAATTAATTAATCCGCTTTGTTTGAGGAGGTGGGGTAGGTACCTTTGATTGCTTTGTAAAACGTAGCACACTTAGATTACATCGTGGATAACAAGAGAATATTGGAACCATATGCAGTTTTGTGATGTTATCCACGATGTAATCTAAGTGTGCTACGTTTTACAAAGCAATCAAAGGTACCTACCCCACCTCCTCAAACAAAGCGGATTAATTAATTAATTGCAATTAATTAATTAAATAAACATTAAAGTTTACACCTCATCGCCATAGTGCTTTAGCGCAGTCAATCCCCAAACTATCCCAAAGTGCACTCTGCACTAAAAAAGGTATCACGTTAGCCACATAATGCGCTGACGTTGCAGGTTTCACTTTCGCTACGTGACAAATAATATCCTGCTTACTTTGCAGGTTTATTCCGCCACAAGTATCGGTCATTAATTAATTTGCACATTTGCGAATATTTCTTGGGGGATTAGGCAATTCAAGTGAATTCTTGGGCGTTTTGCTGAGGTAACCAATAACTTGCCAGAACTTGCAGGGGGAAAACCCTAAGAGTTCTAAAATTAGCCATAATAAGACATCCTAATGCACTTGGTGGTTTTAGCTTTCATCGGAGTTCGGAGTTATAAGCACACCATCTATTTTGCGACGAAGTTAGTCTTCCCTTACGTCTTTTCCTTTGTATTTTGCATTGCTCGGAGTCGGACAGTGTGAGGAGCCGTGATTTTTAAAGCGCGGTTACAACCGCGCCGCGGTTCTTGTTTTTTTAGTTTTGTCGGTGACCAGACCAAGACCTCCGCTCGGCCAAGTCTTGGTTGGGACTTCGAATCACGCAACCTGTAATGTAATGTTTACTCGCCAAAAGCTTTTGAAACGTTAACACACGGAAATGTTACACATATTGTTTTCTTTCTCTTGTTTCCTACATCTCCTCTGGGAGAATAGGGCCGTATTGTTTTCTTTATTGTGTCTGAAATATATTTTCTTTTGGTTTTATGGAAACGTTCGATTCGAAGCAAAAGAACGTGTCAGAACGTGCAAGGATTACGTCATCGGTAAGGAAATAACCACCGTGCTAAAATAGCCGTGGACAGCTTAACTCTTGAGTTATGTTGCTCGCGTAACAATTTTGCCAGATCCTTACTCGTAAAGAAAACCGATTAAATTTAATCGTGATTTTGAAGAGACAAAGCTGTTGTTTATAGCCGTGGTATCGAATTATTCGTACCGTTCATGCCCAGACATATCCTAGAAAAAAAAGTTCCAGATTAAGACCATTACGTCATCGAAGATTTCACATGATGGTGCAATCGATCTTAAAGGATCCAAGTGATTATGCAATACGAGGCTTAGACAGTTTGTGTATAGTTGTTGTTGTTGTTGTTGTTGTCAGTTGTTGTGCTACAGATTGATCAGTTGACTGCGTGTCTATAGTCATCAGTGAATCAACAACGACTGCTTGCAGACAAGAAACGTGAAGGTAGATGTTCGGGTGATTATTTTGTCTTTACTGTGTGTGAAATACATTTCAGTTTCTGGCTTTATCGAAGCGTTGGATTCGAAGGGAATATTACGTACGCTAAAAAAGGTATTACGTCAGCCAGATAATATGTGCTGAAGTTGTAGGTTTCACTTTCGCTAAGTGACAAATAATATCCTGCTTACTTTGCAAGTTTCTTTCACCAGAAGTATTGGTCATTAATTTATTTCAACATTTGCGAATATTTCTTGTGGGATTAGGCAATTCAAGTGAATTCCTGGGGTCATCGAAGTGAGTGAAGAGATTTGAAGGAAATTTAAGTATTTGCTGAGGTAGGGGGAAAGTAGGGGGAAAACCCTAAGAGATCTAAAATTAGCCGTAATAAGATATCCTAAAATAACGACCATACTAAAAATAGCCGTGGACAACGTAACTCTTGTATTATGTGACTCGCGTGACTACTTCCCTAGCTTCTTACTCGTAAAGAAAACCGACTTAATTTAATCGTGACTATGAAGAGAGAAAGCTGTTGTTTATAGCCGCGGTGTCGAATTGTTCGTACCGTTCATACGCAGATATATCTTAGAAAAAGTTCCAGATTAAAATCATTACGTCATCGAAGATTTCGCAACATTTACGCGTTATGGTGCAATCGGCTACAGGGAGTAAACAGTTCGTGACGGTTTAATCGTTGTCAGTTGTGCTACAGATTGATCAGTTGATTGCCTGTCTATAGTCATCAGTGAATCAACAAGGACTACTTGTAGACAAGGAACGTAAAGGTAAATGTTCGGGTGATTATTTTGTCTTTACTGTGTGAAATACATGTTTCTGGCTTTATGGAAGCGTTGGATTTGAAGAGAATATTACGTACGCTAACTAGTGAGACAATCTCAGATAGTGCAAAGTATTTTGCAGGATTGTCAGTACTTTTTGAGTCATCCGCCCCCTATATGTAACCTGTTAGTTCAAAGCTCAAAAAAAACTTACAATTACTGTTTGTCAAGACGATTTTAAATTTTACTCTGGTGTTTTACGTTGAATTTCGTTCATTTTAAATTCATTAATACGTTAAACTAGCAAACGTGATAATTTTATTTTTTTAACGTCAACATTTGTAACTTGATACTTTTGTTTTCTCAAAAAAACATACAAATGAAGATATTCCTGCTTATTTCCTGGTAGGGAAAGATGAAATAATGTTATTGACCTACGAAAAAAAGATGGAAGAGGAATGATTTTGTTTTGTTTCATTCAAGAGGCAAATTTTCATATCATCGATAAACAATTACTAATTCAATTATCAAATGGTCACCTCGTGTCTCGGAATAGCACGTTCTTATTATGTTACACCGTTGGTTTTAACAATAAGCCACTTCAAAATACACAATGTTATCGATGTCAATTAATACAGCCGAGAAGCGTTTTAAGTTGACCGATATTATATCCTACATCGGTGAATGAGTCCGCTCAAAGACTGACTAATTTTTTTTTGCGGTTTCCGTAAGTGCCACAGTGTCTACAGCAATATTTGAGTAGTTTCATTTGTCATGACATTAGTAATTTTAATGCCGCTAACTCGGAAATGTTTCGGGTGAATACATTTGTGAACTTCTTGTTCTCTTTCATAGGGGATAAAATAAACAAGCGGATGAGGAGATCTATTCGTTTCCCTCTTTAGAGCTTAGCAAACACGTAATAGTTTGAAAACAGCACACGACGTTTTTGAACCGAGATAGGGATGATTCCAAAAGATACGCTGTCACAGAAGCGTTCTTTGCACTAAAAGGGAGAGCTGATATTACTTCAAGTTATAACAGCTATCGCCTGTTAAGAAGAGAGTGCGGTATCGCTCACATGACTCTGAACTCGAGAACAGAATGTATCATGGTGACAATGGTAGAGCGTATGCGTCTTACATGTTGTATTCTAACATAAGAAAAAGCACCTAACGTTCGGGTATAATTGTGTACGTGAAATGTATTGTTTAATTTGCCTAACATATAGTTAACACAATGCTAATCAATCTGCGCATGCGCTTCGAGTAAATTGCTTTTGTCCTTAAGAGAATAGTACCACTAGGATAACAAGAGAATATTGGAACCATATGCAGTTTTGTGATGTTATCCATGACGTAATCTAACTGTAGTACGTTTTACATAGCAATCAAAGGTACCTACCCCACCTCCTCAAAACAAGGGAATTAATTAATTGAAATTAATTAAT
>JAHPZR010049354.1:0-7500 GCA_019787425.1 Platygyra sinensis | reverse complement strand
GTAAAAGCAATAGAAAACTTTTTTCCTGTGTTTGCATAGCCTGACATAAACACTCGAGGGATTGGGAGAATTCTCGACAGTTATGCAAACCCTCGACTTCGTCTCAGGTTTGCATAACTGTCTCGAATTCTCTCAACCCCTCTCGTGTTTATATCAGGCTATGCAAAGACGGACAACGTTTTCTATTGCTTAAGAGGCTGTCTCTCTAAGAACCACCCACTCAATTTCGCCTGAAAAATAATTTTGCCTGAAACTCTGGCAACTGAAAGACTTTACCAAGATAAGAATAAAACAAGATTTCTTTTGATTCGAAATGATTTTCTAGTCGCGTCAGGAGCCATTTAATATTTCGCCTCGTCAGGGCCCGTTGCGACGTCTCCAAAAGCATAAAATTGGCATTTTTCGTGACGCCGTAAAATATTTCATTCGCAACATCTAGTATTGAGTCTTATATCATTTTGCTCATAAACCTATCTAGTTTTCCGAGATACTAACCAATTTTGTCTCAATTTAAGTGGCAAGACGAAATCAAGCATATTACTGAACACTATTATTCGCCATCGTTCGATGGCTGGAAATGGCCTTCATTTAGAAGCTGTCACGAACATTATAGCTTATGTTTTTCGTCAAACATTTGGCGCATTCCGAAAATAGTTGTTTTGTTTGTACAGGTATAATGATTGACAGTTGATTTCAATTTTAGTGATTGTACATTGAACTTTGTTCAGTTCGAAATTGTAGTTTACTCGAATCGATTGCTACGGCAGAATAAAGACGAAATCAATCAAAAACCGACTCGACGTTTATAATATGGCGCCCAACGTGGGGCAGTTCACGACCGCATTGAAAGAATGAGTGAGGAGCTCGATATTATTCGATTACGGGCAAAGCGCGCAGGAAACAGGAGTGTGGTAACGAAACTTGCAAATGAAGTCCAGGAGATCATACAGCAAAATTCAGACGAGCTGGATACGAAAACAAGACATCGATTACAATGCATTGATTCGAAATTGAGCCAAAAGGAGATATTGTTGAACGAACTTAACGATCAAATTGTAGCCCTTTGTGAAGTGGAAGATATTGCAAAGGAAATCGAAGATGCAGAAGAACTGTCAATGATCATTATGGAAACACGAGCAGACATTTCGACGAAGACAACGCCCGCAGCAAAGTTTGCTCCAAGCGAAACGACAACGTCCTCATCGGGACAATCAGGACAACAAGCAATTCCTTCGCCGTCTTCCGGAGCTAGTCCTTCATCAGCACACGCAGAACTTCAAGAAATTCCTTCGCCTTCTTTAGAGGTTAGTTCAGCGGGATTTAGTCAAGCAGTTCCGCCCACCACCCCAGTCGTACAGACTCAACCGATTGTGCAAGCAAAGCTACCGAAACTGATCTTGCCAAGATTTCGGGGAGAGATCACACACTGGATAACCTTCTGGGATTCTTACAACTCAGCTGTACACAACAACCCAGCGTTATCTAAGGTAGATAAATTTAACTATTTGAATTCCCTTTTAGAAGGAGCGGCTAAACGATCAATTCAAGGCCTCACTCTTTCGGATGCAAATTACGACTCCGCAGTGGAGATTCTGCAACAACGCTTCGGAAGGCCTCAACAGATAATTTCGGCACACATGGATGAATTGCTAAAATTGCCAAACTGTTCGAGCACCGAACGTTCAACCTCTTTGAGGTTTGTTTATGATAAGGTCAGCGTTCATGTACGTGGCCTGTCAGCCCTGGGCGTTAATTCTGATCAATATGGCGGGTTATTGATTCCAGTGATTATGGCTAAACTTCCCGAAGAAATACGTATAAGAGTGGCCAGAGAAACAACGAACGCCGTTTGGAAAATAGAAGAGCTTTTGGAAATTATCAAGCAAGAAGTCGAAGCAAGGGAAGTGAGTCAAAGCGTCAAAATTAATGAAGAACGAATTCCAAAGCCTTCAGGGAACCAACACAGATACCCCAAACCTCCAACGGCAAGTGCATTAGTCTCAAAGGAAGATTCGTCCCCAAAGAAACCACATCAAGTCCGATGTGTCTACTGCAACGAATTGCATTACTCCGCATCGTGCGAGAAGATCAGAACTCCGAATGATAGAAGAAGTATACTTATCGAATCGAAACGTTGTTTTAAATGTTTAATGCCGGGTCATCAACTTAACGAATGCAAATATCCCAGAGGTTGTCGTAACTGTGGAGGTCGCCATCACCAGTCAATTTGTTTTAGATCTCGCGCACCGATACAAAACGAAGCAAGCAACGAAGAATCGAGTGGTTTGGGGAGCACGACTACTCAACTGACCACTGCAACAGCAAATAATGTCAAGGCCAAGGGGAGCGTTTTGCTTCAAACTGCAACCGCTATCGCCACAAACGAAGACCGATCGAAATCAGTCGCAGTGAGAATTTTGTTCGACAATGGCAGTCAGCGATCATACGTAACTGACAATCTCAAATCGAAGCTGGGCTTAAAGGCAACGTCAACCGAGACCCTTAGCTTAAACACGGTTGGAGAAACCGCCTACCGAAACCAAAGATGTCAAGTCGTAACCTTGCCCCTACCAAACAACAACAATGAGTACGTCGAGATCTCAGCGCTTAATTTCCCTGTTATTTGTTCGCCACTTCCTCAAAGAGTGGATGTAACCAAGTATCCCCATTTACAAGATTTAGAGCTAGCAGATCGTTCAGAAATTGGCCAAGATGCAATTGATATCCTCATTGGTTCGGATCATTACTGGGATATTGTCACTGGCGAATCGATACGAGGAGAAAATGGTCCCACCGCAATTAACAGCAAGTTTGGTTAGCTTCTTTCTGGGCCTACTAACAGTTCTCCATACGAAGCAAATGTTGTTTCAAATCTGATCATATCAGGTGAAGCCTTTTTAAACGAAACGAATGAAACTGACGAAATAAAGGACATGTTGAAAACTTTCTGGGAAACCGAAAGCATTGGAATAGTAGATGGGATCACCCCCGAAGGTCAATTGCCAACGAAGGTCAAGCGAAACGAAGAAATATCCTTCAACGGTCGTCACTACGAAGTCGGATTGCCGTGGAAGGAAGATTGTATGCCCCTGTCTGACAACTATGGAATGTGCGAAACACGTCTACGATCACTGCATTACAAACTGAAGAAGGATCAGAATTTGTTGAGCGAATACCACAAAATTATTCATGATCAACAAAGAAACGGAATTATCGAAAGAGTGACAAAATCGAACAGTGAAACCGAACTCAAAGCGAAGGGCACGCATTACTCACCCCACCACGCTGTTGTACGAAAGGACCGCGAAACAACCAAGGTTCGCATCGTGTACGATGGTTCAGCCAAGAATTCAAAGGAGGGACGATCTCTAAACGACTGCTTACAAATTGGAGACAATTACATCCCTCATATCTTCGACATGCTAACTAAGTTTCGCTGGAATGCCATAGGTCTGACGGCAGACATTGAGAAAGCATTTCTTATGGTGGGTATTAAGCCCGAAGACAGGGACATGCTCCGATTCTTATGGTTCGAAGATCCGTTTGCCATCAGACCAGAAATTGTTGAGTATCGATTCAACCGACTTGTCTTCGGTCTGCGACCTTCACCTTCGATTCTTGGCGCGACTATTGCCCACCATCTAAGACTATACAAGCAGAGCGAACCCGAAATGGCCGAATTACTGGAGAAGTCCCTTTACGTTGACGATTTCATCGCCGGAGAAGAAGACGACGAAAGTGCATTTGCCGTTTACAAGAAATCAAAACAAATCATGTCCCAAGGCGGATTTAATCTCCGGAAATGGAGCTCCAACTCGCACGAGCTGATGAAAGCTATTGAAGACTGCGAAAATCAACAATCAAGACCACACGAATCATCGAAACAAAGTGCTACGACGGAGGACGACGAGTCATATGCCAAAGCTTCCACTACGCCTGGAGATTGTGAATCAAAAAACGAAATTGTTAAAGTTCTGGGACTAAACTGGGACACTGCATCTGACGAGTTTTTCTTCGATCCTACTGATCTATGCAATTATGGCAACTCCCTTCCGGCAACAAAGCGTTCAGTTCTCAAATTGACAGCCAAGATATTCGACCCGATAGGATTTCTGACACCTTTCACGATTGAAATGAAGATTTTGTTTCAAGAATTATGCCTCGAAAGAATCGACTGGGATGGAGAATTACAAGGAAATCTGCTCAAGCTTTGGAAGACACTACTTGAAGAACTGAAGTTCCTCGGCAGTGTCCGAATTCCCCGTTGCTATTTTCAGTCAAATCCAGTGAAAGTTGAGCTTCATGGGTTTAGCGACGCTTCTCATCGCGCGTACGCAGCAGTTGTTTACATGCGCTCTCTCTACTCGGATGGACGGATTGACGTTCGCCTGGTTTCTTCAAAATCAAGAGTAGCACCGCTAAAGAAGCAGACAATCCCGCGCTTGGAACTCCTGGGAGCTGTTCTTTTAGCACGACTGGTTAACAAATTCAACTCAACCGTAAAGCAGTTGAAAACCATCAATTGGATCGACTCCTTGACCGCCTTGTGTTGGATTAAGAACGCGAGAACCTGGAAACAATACGTACAGCATCGAGTGGACGAAATCCGCAAGTTAACTTCAAAGAGCGACTGGCGTCATTGTCCTGGGAAACAAAACCCAGCGGACTTGCCGTCAAGGGGTACAAGTGCTAAAGATCTTACGAACAATGCAATCTGGTGGAACGGACCTGAATTTCTATACCAGCCGGAAACAGAATGGCCAGCAAACGAGTCGACCCATTTTGGAGATGAAGAGGCGCTTAAAGAAGCTGCAAGGAATGCAGTGAACATCACTCATTCCTTGGTGAACAGTACAGCGAACGAACCGACTATCCCAAGGGTTGACAATTTAATTGACATCGCGCGATTTAGCGATCTGAAGAAATTGCTTCGCGTGACCGCCCTCGTCGTTAAATTTGTAAACAATCTGAAGAACACAGCGCGAACCAAGTCAAATTCTGGTAGTGGAACTGAAATTCTTACTGCTCTGGAGTTAACTAATGCTGAGGAACTTTGGATTAAGGCAGTGCAAGCGTCTTCATTTGACGAAGAAATCAAGTTTCTGCGTGATCACAGGCAAACCAAGACTGTGCCGCCGACTTACGTCTCGCAATTTGGATTATTTCTTGAAAATGGTATTGTTAAATGCAAGGGTCGAATGAACAATGCCGAATTACTGGGGAGCGCAAGAAATCCAATTCTTTTGCCAGCTAAACACGATTTTGTTCCATTGGTTATCAAGAAAGTACATGCATCAGTGAAACACTGCGGATTAAGAGACACTCTTACTACGATAAGAGAGCGATTTTGGATCCTGAGGGGTCGCGAAGCAGTAAAACGAGTTATCAAGAAATGCGTGATTTGTTTGCGAATCAATGGAATGCCGTACAAGTCTCAGTCAACTCCTGATCTTCCAAGTGAACGAGTGTCTGAAGATCCACCCTTCACGCATGTGGGATTGGATTTTGCGGGACCGCTAAATATTGCCAATGAACACGCGAATGGATCAAGCAAGGTTTACGTGTGTTTGTTTACATGTGCGTCTACCAGAGCTATACACCTAGAGCTATGTAGAAGTCTCGACGTACAAGAATTTCTGTTGGCCTTCAGGCGATTTGCTAGTCGACGAGGACTCCCTGCGACTATTACATCAGACAACGCAAAAACGTTCAAGTCTTCGAGCAAAGAAATCAGAAGGATCACAAGATCCAACGAAGTGTTGCGTTACCTTGTTAATCAAAGAATCTCCTGGAATTTCATCATTGAAAGGGCTCCCTGGTGGGGAGGTTTCTGGGAGCGCTTAGTCCGAAGTGTCAAGACACCTCTGAAGAAAGTGCTCGGTCGAGCAACTCTGAACTTTGAGCAATTGCGAACTTTAATTGTGGAGATCGAGTCAGTGATCAATGCAAGGCCGATCACCTACGTGTATGACGACACGAATTCAATCTCTTATCCGTTGACTCCTTCAGATCTTGTTTATGGGCGACGTATCACATTAACGCCAAACAGCGCGCATCACGAAATTATCAGTACTCACCAGTCATTGACAAGAAGAGCTCGCCATCACAAGAATTTACTACAGCAAGTTACAAGACAGTGGAGAAAGGAATATCTCACTGGTTTACGTGAACAGTCAAATGCGAGAAACAAAGGAAATGCCGTTCAAGAAATCTCGGTTGGAGATATTGTGTTGCTCAAAAACGATTCAACGAACAGAATTCACTGGAAGATTGCAAGAGTTGAAGAACTTATTCCTGGAGCTGATGGAAAGGTTCGTGCTGCGATCGTCAAGGTCGGAAACAGCGACAAGCGACCGACCTACTTGCGGAGGGTCATACAACATTTGATTCCAATCGAGGTCAAGTCGACAAGTACAAACAATGAAGACACGCTACAGATGGCTACAGATGTTTCAAATCAAGCTATGCGACCTCGACGCACTGCGGCTGTGATAGGGGAGATCAGCCGTCGACAAATGAACATTGTATAGTCTATTGTAAATATTTTTTTGATAACTCGGGACATTGAAAGTTTCTCACCTTGTGAATAAACTTTGGGGAGTGTCACGAACATTATAGCTTATGTTTTACGTCAAACATGAGACACATTCCGAAAATAGTTGTTTTGTTTGTACAGGTATAATGATTGACAGTTGATTTCAATTTTAGTGATTGTACATTGAACTTTGTTCAGTTCGCAAATTGTAGTTTACTCGAATCGATCGCTACGGCAGAATAAAGACGAAATCAATCAAAAACCGACTCGACGTTTATAATAGAAGCTAATTTTTAAAATTTGGGACCTAGCTGAAAACCTCTAGTCAACACAGCTGCAAAGTGTAGTCCTTTATCGGCAAAAATAAGCAAAAACCCCTGTACGATTTCAGTATTTCAAAAGTTATGGCCGTTTGTATCAGCACATGTACGAGCATTTCCGACATTCAAGCCTATATCAAAATCGACCTATCCGAGCAGATTTTATTATAACTACAGCTTACCTGCTCCGAAACTTGGTTTTATTTCCAACTTCAGTCACTTTCCAAGCCTTCACGTTGCTGAATCAGTCACTAGCAGTTCCAGTAAATTGGTAGGTTTTGCCTTCGAAACTTGAGCACGGCTACATCGAGTTTCTTGGAAGCGAACAAAGCTCGACTCCATGGTCACATTTTTGGCTAAAATACCCTATCGAAACATCGTTTCAGAGCTGGATTTTTTCAAGAATTAGCTAACAAACTAATCAAGTCTGGTATCAAGGAGAAAATCAAGCTTTGAAGGCTTAAATTTAGAGGAAACCCCCGTTTAGATCGCTGGAAGAACAGATGAGTACGGTACAATCAGCGGTCTCCCCTCTTGGTAGGTACTTTAAGTAAGGTTATTAAGGTGTATCATAACAGGAATTTGCTATTTCCCTGTATTTACTTGTATTCCTAATGCGTTCCCTTGTATTATCTTGTATTCGCT
>JAHPZR010049352.1:45000-48375 GCA_019787425.1 Platygyra sinensis | reverse complement strand
TTTTCACCAGGGCACCTCTTTCAAGCTCTACAGATGGCCAAACTCATGATGTGAGGAGTTACTTTTTTAATCTTTATGCGAAAGTTTAGTGCCTGAAATGGGACATATTTACCGCCAACATCTACTATTACATAACGACCAAGTTTGATTATGCAAAATATGACTCTTGTCTTCTAGCATATGAAGGTGTTGTGTTACAACTGTTTGAACTTACAAATGTTTGTATGGGGAAAAACGGTAATTGACATTATAACGCAAATGGGCACATTGGAAGCCAGAGCAGAATTCTGGGCTAAAATATTGACCCTGACCAAGGAGAAGAGATGCACAACTCAAAACAAGCCATGTACTTTGCTCGATGGTCCCCTAGGGAGATTTTTGTCCAGGCTTCAAATGTGTCCATGGGTGGTCCTGACAGCATGATCACTTGGCTTGGTCTTGATGGCCACATGTAGCTTTCTCAATTCAATTCAATTTGTAGCGTGCTCTGTGGAGATGAGATTTGGCTTGGAATTTAACTGCATTAAAGTACATGTATGTCATTTTTATTGCAAACATATCACAATTTTGGCTATGATGTCGATTACTGTTTTCCTCCATACAAACCATTGTAACACAACACCTCCATATGCTGCAAGTCGAGAGTCACGTTTTCTGTAATCAAACTCAGTCGCTATGTAATAGCAGATGTCAGCGGTAAATATGACTGTATGTCACATCTCACAATTTTGGCTATGATGTTGATTTTTTTTTCCCTTACAAACCATTCTAACATAACACCTCCATATGCTGCAAGCCGAGAGTCACCTTTTCTGTAATCAAACTCAGTTGCTATTTAAAAGCAGATGTCAGTGGTAAATACGACTTTATGTCACATTTCAGGCAATGAATGTTTGCATAAAAATATTACAATAGCTCCTCACATCATGAGCTTGGGCCACATGTGGCCTTACAACAGAGGTGAACACAATTGCGGTTTCTTTATTTGTTAATTATTGCCTTTGTTAGTGGGACTGAGCTCTATTAAAATTGCTCTGCATTGGTATTCTTGAGCAATATCTGCTGTGTTTCACTCTCAAAATGCTTTTTTCAGCCAGGTTATGTATATAAATGGCTACTGGTCAACTTACATGTAATTGGCTTAGGGTAACCATGTAATGAACTACATGTAACAGTTGACCTAACAATGCAGCCAATTGCCCATAGTGGCTTGTAATCATGCCTCTGAGACCAGGATACACATACACTGTAGGCTTCCCCCCTGGAAAAAGAGTTCGTTAAACAAAGGATAAGGTCCAGTGCCTGCGTGATGTAACACAATGCAGATAGAATTGTTCTTTCACTCTTTGCATACAGTGTATACTGTACATGATGGATGTAACCCGAACCTTTGTGTGCATGTATCTTAATTACTTGTCACCCCTTGTTTGTACGAAGGATCCAAGGACCCTTTTCTTACTGTCCCGATTGATGGACCCAAAGTGACAGCAGCCCTTTGGGGTCCGTTAGACCAGTACATAATCACTGGACATGAAAATGGAGATCTTTGCCAGTGGGATACAAAGGTGAGAGTAACATACATGTAGCTACACTGCATTTGCATCTTTGTTTGAAGGTGTTTGGGGTTACAGAAGCCAAGCCTGGGTTGTTCAAAAGATATAATGCTATCCACAGAAGAAATCACTATCCAGCCGATAGCAGGGTTTGTTTTGTTCACATTTACATGTATTTCTGGATAGCGATTTATCCAATACATTCTTCAGCTTGCCAACAACTGGGGCCTGATGACTTGTTCTTATATAGGTTCTATGTTGCCGTGTTGACACCAAAATGTGGTAACAACAACAAAGTGGAACACAGGGTGATTGCCTAGTCAGTCTCTGATGTTCTCATCACATTTTGATGTCTTCTGTGTACTATTACAGAGCAGATGCTTAGCAGCATGAAATCTATTTGTATTACATTATGTAAAAATTAATATAAAAAAACAAAACAGAAATGTCAATGACACCATCTATGCTAATGCATCTGTCCTCCAATTGATCATAATAAGAAACAGTCCATATGTGATTATGATTGCTAAAGGTGCTCCCTTGTTAATTAAAGCTCATTATTGTTGTTGTTGTTGTTGTTGTTATTATTATTGTTGTTGTTATTGCTATTGTTATTTTTATTATGGTTTGCTGGTTTGCCTGTTTGCTGTTTTATTTATTTGTTTTTTTATTTTGTTTCCTTTTCTTTTTTCTTTTTCATTACAGACAGGAAACAAATTGTTAACTGTTCACGAGCACACAAAACAAATCAATGATATCCAGATGTACAAGGATCAGACCATGTTTGTAACAGCTTCAAAAGATCATACAGCAAAGGTTGGTGTTGGGAGCATGACTGCGAAGAGTTAGCCTCTTCCAGGCGTTCAGTTAGTTGCATAAGTAATGACGAGGAACTAAATGGGGGAGAATCGCTTTTAAAAAAGAATTCTTTTTCAAAATGCTTTGTTAATAAACTCTTCCTTCCGAGAGTTCCACGAACACAGGTCCAACATAACCGGTAATCGTTGTGTTTTAAATTTCTCCGGAGAATGGTGGACGGAAAACATCACTCTTCGGCATCACCCGAAAGTGACGTCACTTCCTTGTGCTCACGACGCATTCCGAGTAGAGTGGAGTTGAGGGATGTCTATTCTCGCCATGTGCATGTACCACTGTACATTTGAGTAATATGCTTAAAGCTTAGGATATCAATTGGTTGGATTTTGGTGAAAGGGAACAAAAACGGCCAATTTTCATTTTGAGTGATGTAGTAGATTATACCTTGTAAATCAGTAGTAGTTTGCAGTGGAATGTGCTATTCATCTTCCTTTTTGCGTTAAAGGAATCGTTCTTTGCTATTTTGAAAAAAAGAACGACAAAAATCCTTGATGATGCATTTCGTGTCCGTTCTGTTATAAGGTTTTGATTCAAGTTAAAAGGCCCTTTCCGAGTTTACCTTGTGTCTGTTTCAAAGCGAGTCTTCCAGATATGTTCAGGGTTGAACGCTAATGAGATTCAAATTCCTTATAAGCATCACAAAGTGTCCTCATTGGTAAAAAGTCACCAAAAC
Organism: Platygyra sinensis; assembly: GCA_019787425.1. Classification (NCBI taxonomy): domain Eukaryota; kingdom Metazoa; phylum Cnidaria; class Anthozoa; order Scleractinia; family Merulinidae; genus Platygyra; species Platygyra sinensis. Next base: position 45,273 of record JAHPZR010049352.1, on the reverse strand, counting down.
ACACACACCTCAATTCTGTCAAATATGAAGTAATATGAAAATGTGAAATAACCCTGCCAAATATGAAATACCAAGTGCCCATATCGTCAAAATTTTTATTTTCCCATCTGATCCTATATTCCATGCAATGAACTTTGGCGAAAAAAATGTGCTATTTGGATAAAAATAGATTTTTCTATGAAGTTTTAAAAACCTGAAAATCCTATTTTATTGCGGTCTACCCGTGCCGCTGATCACATCATCGACGTGCTCAGATTTGTGACGTAGATTAAG
>JAHPZR010049352.1:27500-42500 GCA_019787425.1 Platygyra sinensis | reverse complement strand
TAGCCAATCAGAGAACGAGATTCTGATAGAACGCTAGTAGATTTATACTAAAACTCCACGGAAACAGAGAACTAGCACGAGCTGTTGACGTAATGATGGTGCATTTACGTTTTGATGATCAAAGCAAACGAGTTGTTTTCTTAAGGTAAGAAGGCAATTTTTGGAAATTTGGTGAAACATGCCACCAGGGGGAAACTGCTTGATATTCAGAAAATACAATTACAATACAATTACAACAGGCCTAAGCGTGAAGTCGACTATGTGGGCCACTTGCCTGCAAAAAATTAATAGCAAACTGTCTGATGTTTGTGTAATGCAGGTGGTGTTGGGAGGTGGTCAGGAGGCAATGGATGTTACAACTACTTCAACAAGAGTCGGTAAATTCGATGCCAGATTCTTCCACACTGTATTTGAGGAAGAAATGGGTCGAGTCAAAGGTCATTTTGGACCAATTAACAGCACCGCTTTTCATCCAGATGGAAAAAGGTAATCAGGAAAGACCACAGCATTACATACAACAGTACAGAATGAGCTCATTATGTTAAAAAATACAAATTACACGCGTTGTATTCAATACTGCACTTCAAGCTTGTATTTAATAACAATATTCTGTTTGGTTTACTAGAGACTATTATTTGTAAACTGTAATAGTATGGGAACCGCGAAGCACCCGTGAAATAGGATATTTTTCACAAAAAGTGTTTGGGTGCTGGAGGTAGGCAATATGGCCGATAACCCAAATCCCCCTGGGTTATTACCTTTTTGAAGGAAATTTGCGAGTCCCCACAGGCCAAAGAAAATTTGACCTCCGTGGGGTTTGAACCCACGACCTCCGGATTAGATCTACCGATCGATGCCCTACCGCCTGAGCTACGAGGCCAGTACGGGAGCAGCTGATCGTGGTAATTTAGGTAGTGGGTCGCGGTAAATGTACAAATGATAGTATGGGAACCGCGTAGCATCCGTGATATAGAAATGTTTGTTTTTAAAATTAATGTTTGGGGTGCTCAAATTTCCTTTAACAGAGTTAACACCCAGGGGGATTTGGTGTATCGGCAGTATTGCCTACTTCTGACACCCAAGCATTTATTAAAAAATCGTTTGTAAACTTTTGTTCCTCAAAGACGAAATCTGCTTTTATAGCAAAGATGACGCGTGAAATTCGAATATTTTAGAATTATATCATTAGAAAGTCATCTCGGGCTTACCATAGCTTCCCTGAGATTGTCTGCACTGTTATGTTACGGAGTTTGAGTGTACACCAGTTTCTTTCTCCGTTTTTTCCGTAACCTTTTGATTGAGAAGTTATTTCAAACGCTCGAGACCGTGTTTCACCACATTTTCCAAACACCTCGAAGTTCAACAAAAATACTCCGCTGCGCTTTGTGTTTTCAATTTTCTTCGCGTTGTTTGGTTTTGTGATGAAACGCGGACTCTCGTGTTACATTTATTACTGATCTTGGATTTTGGGGTTTTTTGAAGTTCAATTTGTTACTTAAAACTCACTTGATGTTAATCCGTAGGACATGAGAATGCTGCGTGTTTCACGCGTGTTTGTGTGCTGTTTCTCAAGAACTGAAATGTTGTTTGTTCTTTCTTCACAGTTACAGCAGCGGTGGAGAAGATGGATATGTACGAGTTCATGTGTTTGATCCTTCATACTTTGAAGTGGAATTTGAATATTAGCGGAAATAAATTATGCTAGTTATCACTTGTTTACCGTTGCAGAGAGGCATCCAAATCTCGCCCTATTATCTGGTTTGTGTTTTTGGCGGTTATAACGCGCTTTCTGATTGGTTAATTCTACGGCATTATCCTCCCACAATGCGCACGGGCCGACTACGATTACAAATCAAAAGTCATACAATAAACAACTTATTAACTTCCAACGTTCACTCTAGGGAAAATCCCAACCTCGACTTTTCTGCGTTGACCTCGCTATCGCGCGGTAAACACGGCAAGGTCTCGGCTGGAAATTTTCTCGTGAAGATCTCGCTTTTGGTTAATAAGTAGTTATTATTGACAAGCGCACCCTTATTGATTAAGAAAAGTCATTCCAGTTGTAATTCAAAGAGGACAGTCCTAATTTAAATCTAGACATTCTTCCTTTTTTGAGTCTGGCCTGTATGTACTAAAAAGCTCCTCAAACCCGCCCCTCTATGGCCTTGGCCTTAAACCTGTCCCTCCGTACCGTGAAAGAGCCCCACGAAAATTACTTTTGCGATTAAGGGTTTGCGTTTTCTTGGGATTACGGTATCGGTCTATTTTTTATTTTCCTACTTCCAAACAAAGTTTTTGAAGCCATACAGTTTTGAGAATATACAGAACAACCCAGTGTAAGAATTAGTTCATGTAAATATCTGTTGATCAGGACAAAGGACCGGAATAATACCAGAGCGTGTATAACCCTGTCAAGCCTAGCGATTTTTGTTTTACTACGCATGAAGTTAAGTTTGAGATTTTGAATTTCAAACTCATTAATAATTCATCAAGTTTAAAAATAGGAAATGATGGCGGTGATGATGTTTGGTCATCTGATCTTAATTAGCATAGATGTTTGTAATTTTATTTCCCCGTTTATCCTTAGTTTTAGTTTTGATTAAGAAGACATATCAAACACTCAAGACAATGCTTGTCCCTAGGTTTTTTTTTTTTTTTTTTTTTTTTTTTAAGGCCATCCCCCTTTTTTTAACTCATTCGTGCGCGCATGCGCAAGAATGAGTTATAGCGATGTTGGGGTTTCATCCGGGAATTTGCGTGGACTTTTTAATCGGCGTGGACGGAAATTAAATGTTTATTAATTTATGCAGAAGTTAACCGGAAGTAAAGGTGGGGAGGAAACAAGGCAATGCGCGCCGGGGGTTCGAACCTCGGCCTTACTTCGGTGGCTGGATTTCAAGGCGAGCTTACTATCCACTTGGCCATCTCAACATTCCTGCGTTTAGAGGCGTTAAGAAACGATATTTATAGTTGGGGTGTTACCGCTGGCCATATATGAGAACAACATCAGCCTGAACCCCCACAACAGATGTTCTTGTATGTGGGTTTTTACTGTATCGCAGAAATTTGCGCTCACGGGCAAACTCATAATAACAACATATCGTCCATACATACATAAACGTTTAGATCGACAATCAAGTCGCACACACGGTGGAACAAAGGTCTATTTACTTATTCGTTAGCGCAGTTATACTAAGGCTGGACTTTTGCCAGCCGTGAAGTGAATTAAATGAGCATTATCAGAGCACTGCATGAGCGTTGTATGTGCACTGAAACATAAGATTTACGTGTAGCGAGTGATGATAAAGTCAGCGTACAATTCATTTGCAGTTTATAGTTTTAAACGAACTTTTCACAATGAGCTGTTTTACCATTTTCTGTCAAAGAAAGACTGTTTGTGATTAATTTATCGATAATGGTTTTGTCAGTAGTATAAGCAATACAAAAGGTTATTGATAACAGGTATACTGGAAGGTTAAAACAACAAATTAATTTCCGGTGAGGTAATTAGCGTTGCAGAAGGTCTTTTTTAATTTCAGAGAGAAACGATAACAATCTGCTGTTTTCACGTTTGCGTAAGTTGTTGTGGTATGTGAAACATGTTCTTTGCGGCGTTCCTTTACAATTTGTAGGATCAGGGGACTGCCTTTAATTTCATCTTTTTATAAAAGGGAAGATTTTGAGTGGGGATTGTGCTTTTAATGTCCGCTTTTAATCGAAGATTTAGCGGTGGAGTTTGGTTCATTCAGGATAAATTTGCCTTCACGGGCAACCTCGTAATAAAAACCGGTCATACGGCCGGGTCATACGGTCAGTATAAAATGCAGACAGCAGACCGAGAACAAAATGCAGACTTAAGATACAAGATGCAGACTGCAGAACGAGTACAAAATGCAGACTAGGTTCAAGATGCAGACTGATAGGAAAAACTGCTTTTTTTTCGTTAGAAACGTGGTAACATTTGATTACATAAGTTACCTATTGTCACGTAGTAACCTTCCAGTGCCATCTCCAATGTGTTATACGTAGATCAAATTGCAATACTAGTGTTTCCATTTTATATAATACAGAGATCTCGCGCTCAAGTCCGAAAACCCCTTGAAAGCTTAAAACGGTGTAAGAATGAATTGTATGAATTGTTTTTCATATCGTTTAAAGAGCACGTTTCAAGATATAAAAAAAAGCTGAGTGCATTCCCCAAGAATGCGACGATTGTGAGGTGATTGCGTGACAATAGGGTCACAATAGGTACAAGTTATAAAATCGAATGCTGACACGTTTCGGACGTAAAAAAAAACAGTTTTTCTTGTCAGTCTCCATTTTGAACTCAGTCTGCAGTCTGCATTTGTACTCCAGACTTATTTATTATTCGGTAACAAATATGACAACTGGCTAACAAACACTTTACTTAAAGTGGTTTCTCATAAACGAACAACAGCAAGTAAACCCACGAAGGCCCGGCTTTCTTTCTCTTACAACACTATCTTTATTGCAACACTTAGGTCCACTTAATGCCTCTGAGTAGCTACCTTTGCTCTTAACCTGAAGATTGCCTGTAAACGCATCGTCATCATGACTTTGTAAAACTTTACTGCCCTCACTTTCTCATAAATTCACTAATTCGACACGAATGAGTTGGCTCATAAGAGCCCTTTGATTCTCGTTCACTGTCGAATACGTTTCCTAATTTTGGGTCGGTCGGAAAAGAAAAAAAAAGGCCAAAAAAATATAGAGATGAAGTCTGGAACTAGGAGACCCAGTACCTCAGCATAGTATTTGCGGAGACTGGAAACGACAAGACAATGGAGAAAGAAAAGATTGACGTCATGAGTTAAGAGGTCATTCCACGGAAGTGGACTTGCACTGAGATTTTTGTCAAGCTTTGCCTATTGATTGTTTATATTATGGGAACTAATTGAATTAAAAATTTGGGGTCCCCATGTTCGTTTAGGAGCAACAACTCCTTGTTTATCCCCCATAAATCCTTATAATAGCACCATGATTATAGTCACGATTGCTTGCTTAATTCAAGTTTCCGACGATTGTTTCTTGTTCTATACTGAGAATTGGTCCATATTACTTTTACATAGAGAAATTTATCCCTCAATTCAAAACAAAAGAAAAAAAATTATAGGTTACCGTACTCGTTTTCAAGAAAATCATGATTTACCTCTATGGCGAGGTCCAGCCGTAAAGAAGAAGCCGCCATTTTTTAATGCGCGGGCGCGCTGATCTCGCGTGAAATTACGCGCAGCACTGCCAGCACAAAACATAGTCTATATCAGATTAAAGTGATGATTTCATGAAATTATGCAGCGGTAGAAGTTTTTATTAAGAAATCAGTCACAACGTACGTGTGACTTTACAATCAATGACAAACTAAGCTAAGCCGATAAACCAGTCACATATGTCACTGCCTTCTTCATGATATTTCAGTTTTTTTTTTTGAAAATGCAAAAATCTGGGTCGGTCGGACGACGCTTAACGGAGAAAAAAAAAGGGGACGGTCTGAAAAAAAAAAACTGCGTCGTATTTTCAACCGTCTTCTAGGTGTTTGGGCCAAATATGGTCTTTGCTGTTTGTTGTATTACTAGAAATCTGTAGATTGTTCCTCGTTCATTTGATCTTCGTTGTTGTTTCCAGTACTACCCGCGTTTGTTTTACTTCTTAAAGATGTTGTGCCACTAGCCTGTGTGTTTCCATTTGTTTGTCTTGAGGGAGTAGCAGGTTGTGGTAACGAGGAAACTTGGTTGTTAAATCGAACTCTTGCTCTTTCGGTGCCCCGATTTCTGCTAGCAGTCCCTTGCCTTTCGTTTCCTCTTAAGGCGTTTTCCCTGAAGTTCGTAGTTCTTTGCCTGGGCGTATCTGTCAGTAATTGTTTTAACGTCGTCCTATAACTAGCATTCAGAAATAAGTACACCCATGGTGGATAAAGTACACTGCACTGTGACACCATCTCGAGCGAGAAACCCACACGGTGCGTAAAACTGTAGTACCCTGTAGCCATAGCAAAAAGGTTGCCCACCTGACACGGAAACTCGAAGATGAAGAACAACACGGTCAAGGCGACCACCATACGGTTCAGCTTCCTGCGATACACGAGGCGTCGTCGTCGAGTCATGTCTTGAGTGTAACGTGAGACCCTCCAGATTCTACAAAAATGGAAAGATGTACCTTGAGATATTGTTATTCATGACATGGTAATAAGTTATGGGGTATTGTGTTGACCTGGAACAAGCCCAAGACCAGGAGAAAATAGAAGCAGACAGCTAGGAAGGCCCTTTGCACGATCCACACATTCTGGGACGCAAGTTGTACAGTGGGACTTCCAAAACAAAAGAACTCGTACCAGTCCACCTTGACCTGCCTTTGTTTCTTTCCCACTGTGCAACTTGCGTCCCCAGCGTGTGTGATTTTGTACCATGTGACCATGGAAAGAGCCTATTAAGCCCAACTCACATGTTGGGTGGTAGCGTGAGTCACCAACCTCTTTGCTTTTGCGGCCTCTAGTAGAGTGATGGTGTGGCAACATATGCTTAAATTCCCCTGTTCTTTGATACGTATACATTCATGGTTTGAAAATCCCCATCTAACAATTTCTGTGTTGCACACCACACGCGCAAATCGACGACTCGGATGCCCGGGTATACCCGGGGGATGTTAGCGTTTTAAACCGCTTGTTTTACAAACTGCATTTTATCGAAGTAAATTTATTTCGTGTTCACGCTTCTGTCTATCTTTTTCGTCTGAAGATGGACCTGCTGATTGCATTAAGTGAATTAAGTACGTATATGTAAATTAGGTTACTCCCAATTAGGTTACTCTTAACTTCACAGTGAGATCAGTCCAAAACTTCCCAAAACACTTAACATGAGCGGGGGAAGGGGGGGGGGGGGGGAGGGGTGGGCGTGCCTAGTATAGGAGTTACATAAGGGTACCTCACCGGGTATCTACTGACCTCGCACAATGATATTGCATTGCGAAGCATATTACCATAGGCAGCAGTAACGTTGTTATCGCAACAAGGGCGTTGTAGAGGAAATGGAGTTTCTCCCGAGAAGTCCAGTTTAAGTTACAAGTCAACTGAGACGCTGATAGCGCAGACAGACTGTCTTCAAAATTTATGGGGACGCTCATCAAAATGGAATACAGCCAGGATGCTGAGAAAATGATTATATTCGATTTTCTTGTTATCTGTTGAGCTACTCCACGAGTACATCGATCTGATGCCAGTTTTGATACTATGTTCATAGCGCACAGGGTTGATAAAAAGGCATTTTTGGAGAGGAGACCAACGAACGTCACCCAGTTGCACAAGTATACAGCCTGCGTGTTATTCCTCGTTTGCCTTTTAAAATCCGTACCCAATGTAACGGCGTAACCTCCGATCGATAACACCAAAGAAATCACGCTGATGTTGATCATGAAAGGTGACATAATCTTTCTTCTCAATCTGCGGTCCCGAAATAAAGTGAACAGAGCGGAAATATGGCTCAGTGTAGCCAGTGCCACTATAGTCATGGAGATGTTGACGTAAGTTATCAACAACGGACTGGAAGTCTCTTGAACGCTGAAGGAGCTCGAATTGTTCATTGCACCAGTGGTTCTCAGTGGCTGATCTATTGGATGAAAATAAAAGCAAAGTGTAAATGAGCAAACCTCTTCTTCCTCGTAACGTGTAAGCACCTTTGCGGTGCGCTAATCAATTTCGAATGTAATGACACGGTATCTTGGTCACTGACGTACAAAATTACCTTTCAACTAAAGGAATAAAAAAAGTTTTTAGGAAGACAGAGAAACACCAAGGCGATGATAAACCATAAAGGGACGTTTAAGGTTGGAGAAATTTAACGCGGACTACAAGCGAGGAAATTCAGAAGAATTTAGACCAAACTTTTCAAGATGAGTTCAAACCGTGACACCGTTACTTTACCCACTAAGGCAACAGCAAAACTACAAGCAAGATAACAAAGACTGTAGAGGATAGCTCGAAAGAGAAGCTTGAAAACAATTAGCTTGACAGAGTTCTCCAGTTGCGCCGTCGCTCGCGTCAAAATTCGTCGATCTTCTGATTAGCATAAAAATAAAATTTGATTTATTCTGTCTGTTTGCCTGATAGGATAGATTAATGACATCTGTATCTCTACGGTTTATGTAAGAGGAACACGCGTACTTTTGGAAAAATGAAAGAGAGTTTTTCTGTCTAAAACAGGTGAAGTTTTAGCCTATGGTATATGAGGTGTCGGTCGCACGTGCACTATACGTTTTTAACTTCTGAACGGGCATCGATAGTTTGAGAACGGCTTCATATTTCGAGTAGTGCTCCTTTTAAACTGGACACAGTCATTAAACTCTAGACATAACTGATTGAAAACGTCAGATAAAACAATGCCGCGAACCCAGATTGAACTGAACCTCAAGCCTTTTCGACGGGCACTTAAATTGATAATATGTCTTCTTTTCGTAGTTAGATGAGCCGGGTTCAATGTATAAAAAACAACCTTAAGCAATGGCGAGGATGAACCTCGGGACGACGTCCAGTAACAAATAGTTTTATATTTTACCTTCGAAATTTGCAAAAGTATAGATTTGTTCAATGCACTTATCTCTCTCTGAACTTTATCAAGCTAAATGTATAATGCCAGCGTTGAATTCCAAATTAAACAATGAAAAACTAGCCTCCTTCCGGTTCACTTTCTCCAAAATACGTACATGTAGAACTTAGGCATTTCACGTTGTTGTTTTGCAGAGGACGGTTGAGAAATGTAGAAAGATTTATGACGCACCTGCACAACCATTGTTCTTCTCCTTTGTTCTAACGTCGTGGTTTGCTTAAGGTCTCTATTGATCGTGAGCTAACCGGATCTCCATTGACAAGCAAGACAACGAAACTAAGGATCTTATTCCTTAGATAAATCGATTTCCTTTGTTAAATTTCCCGTTTTTATATGCGTCAAAACTATATCTACTCCAAGTGCCACGCAGCAAAACAGTTAGGGACAATGCAAGAATATTTATCTGATATATGATCAGTGTATTAAGATGAAAGAAAAGCTAAACTAGGCAGTTGAAATGCTTTTAAAATGATCAATGCTCAAGTCATGGGGATAGTTGAATTTAAGACTATTTATCTTACAAACTGGAAAACTGATGATATAGGCAAAACGTTCCGGTATTTAAAGAGTGCATTGACAGATCAGTATTTACCCCTAGAAGACTCGAGGATATCAAAATAATACCCACATTGCATGATACTAACCTTGCTATTACAACCGGCACCGTGGGAGTAAAAAGAAAGCTAAGGAAACTTGAAGGCGTTCTTGACGAGCGTAGCAGAATTGAAATTATCTGGTAGTGCTCACTGCAAAGTTTGGCAGTTTATATCGTCTGGATCTGCAGATCAGATTTTATAAAGACATTATTCCCAGACCATAACATCTGCCGGATTCGATTTGATCAAAATATTTTGCAGCATCTAAAATGTGCGTAAGCTGGATTCCGAACACAATACTTGATGTCTTCAGGCGCAGCGGACTCGACATGGATGCATGCTGACCCATTTCCGAAACCCTCAAGGGTCCCGGCTGAAGCCTGGGGCTCTGAAGCGATAGTCCTCTCGAAAATGTTTGGGATTTTAACTCCCTGAAGGCCAAATCGAAAGCAGTTGCTACTTTGGCCACCACGCATATCCCGAAATTTTCAAGTTCTCCTTATGATTATTTTATCTATGCATTTTCCATTGTAAGTGCATTATCATTTATATGTATGTCGTTTTTGTGTAAATAGTGTGAAATAAATCAACCATTGAACCCCGAGGTGCACTTTAATTGGGTTCTGAGCTCGAGCCCTCGAATTCTCAAAAATCTATCAAGCATTATTTTTTCTTATTTAATCATGTTTTTAACCTCTAACGTTAGGTGTGGTTTGAGATTTCTACAGCTTAAAACTGCAGGGCAAACACTATGAACCGAACACCTTACCAAACAGTTACGAAACTGACTGATCAAAATTCTCGCTAACCCTGCCCTTTCCACGGTCGATTTTTCTCATTTGCATCACAATGTAATCCAACGTGGATGCGAGGCAATTTCAAGCTAAAACTACAAAATAGCCCGAAATCGCCCCGCATACACGCTAGAGTTTTTTTGTAATGCAAATGAGCAAAGTTAATCGCGAAAAGGGCCATTGAACAATGTAATTTGCCCTGTGGCTTGACCGCAAGCTTTCCTTCTGGTCCGTCTGCACAAATGTTAGGTTTTTGTGTGCAGTTGGCGCTTTCTATTATATCTTTCTATTATTTTCTTGGAAAAAGACTGGTGAAACATACGAGGGGATCTCGACTCAGCTGATGTTCTCACTTCTGGCCGTTGGATACCTTATTGGTGCTAATTTTCGCGTCGTTTTAATTTCGCGATTTTCACAATTTGAACTTAAACCGACGCGAAAAAAAAAAGTTCCCGCGAACTTTAATTTCAAGAAATTCAATACCCTCCTACATTTCTTGTTTTCTCAATTACATGAATATACATTTGTCTACGCATTGTGTATAACATTTAAAAGCTCTATGGCATGCCTGCAGATGATGATAAACAACAGTTTAACAGCAAAATTTCACTATCTCTGTTGCTTTGAACCTCTTCATCTGTATCGCTATGGTCATCTTTAAGTCCTTTGGGCACCTCTTTTGTACAGGCAACAAGATAGCCATCTAACCGGGTTTTTTGTCATTTGAAACGACAATTCGGCTGTTTATACTTTCAAGTATTCCCTTGTTCATTTCGGTAAAATCCATTTCAGCTCAGTGTAACTTGTACAGGAATTTCCAATACTCCTTGCACTAGGGGAGATCTTCTGTGGTTCTTGTTGATGACTTTAGCAGGAAAAAGCGGGTTGCTCTGGAAATTTCTTTGGGAAAGCCGGACCAACTGTAGCGTCGGCATATGTATTATACAATTGCAAAGAACTTTAAGCATAGGCATAATGCATTTGACTATGCCTATAATACACGATGTGGTTTCTATAGTTTGGTTTAGCCATGAGTTAATGATCTTCAGCGATAAGAAGTATAAAATAACAATAACATTCTAGAATTTTTTTTTCAAATTCTCTAAGAAAGTAATTTTGCACCCAAATCGCGAAAATAACTGAAGACCCGCGAAATATGCCGACACTTTTTTTAGCGAAATTAAGTGTCCGCAAAACTTTAGTAAATTCAATATCTAACCTGACATTAGTTGTGTACTCTCTCCTGACGACCAAAAACCAGTTGATTCCCGAGGCGCCAATGAATAACACAAATCCGGAAAACGTTGGCTGGCTCTGTGCTAGCTGCGATCAAATTACTTTTCTTCTTTTCGTGCACTGTATTTGTTCCTTGTCTGTAAACGATCTCCTAAAGGCTCGACAAATATCACATGATGCATATGTGCTGTTCCTTTAGGGAATCCGTTCCACTAATTATCTAGTATGTTTAGTAAAATAATGAAAATGCTCCGATGTGATTGACTGAATTATAGGAAGTCTCCATGCTAAGCAGACTTTGTTTTTCTTCCGGTAGAATCCATTGTTTACTCCCAGAGAGTTCAACAACAGAACCTTCCTGATCACAGAGGTTTTTAATCAGTTCCAAAGGATTTCCTGGTTTTGTTGTAAAATTTTGTCACATTTGGCTTTGAGTTTGGAAAGTTTGCATATTTGGCGAGAAGTATATAATAAAAATAAAAAGGATGAGAAAAATTAGTCTGAACTACAAAATATAACTATAATATAGTCAGCCATCATACAAACAAAACTTATAAACTAAAACGAAGGTTGCGGCCAGCTTTGCACAAACATGGCATTGTGTTCAAGGACCTTAAGATGTCAGAAATGTTGTTCCAAGTAACAGATACTTGAAGCTTGTCGATCCCTCTCAGAGTTTTGGTGTTAACTCTTAATTTGCACAGGTATCTTACTTCTCAGGCGGGTATTTGTTTAGCCGGTACTTTGAACACGATCATTTATAAATTTAACATATTCGGGATACGCCGATAATCAAGGCTTAACACGATCAGAGAGAGGAACAGTCTCAGAAGACTGCACTTTCCAAAACAATGCTGGTTTTAGAAGGGAAGGGGTAACCATACGATCACTGACTAGTATGAATCTCATTTACGGGGAATAGAGAACCTCTTATTCCTCATAGTCTGAACTCGGATGTATTGCACCAGGGCCCTGGTGTTAGTGGGGTTTAAGATAAAAACTTTAAAACGAAATCCCCCAGGAAATTGACAGGGGCACCCAACGACAATTTTCGGAAACTATATCTGTTCGGAAGACGGTTTGAGATCTAGAATTTTCGGAACATTTTTTGTAAAATTTCTTGCTTGCCTGCTTCTCCTAAGATTTTCGAACATCTAAAATATGGTATAATTGCCTATTTTTAACGGATTTTTACCCTAAAAAAGTCACCTATAATTTTCGGGAGCCTTTTTTCTGGCTGAAATTTTCGAAAAGGTAAGTTTTGATCCCTGTAATTTTCGGATCACTAGACTTTCAGCTAGGAAATCCGAACAGATGAAAAATTTTTAGGGGATAAAAATATGCCTATATCTACCGTTTAAATACCAAAATACTTTCAACAATGCTATGTTTTAGTGGTTTTGAACTATATTCTCGTTGGGTGCCCCTGAATTGAGTGATTTCAGAATAATTCTGAGTGTATTACAGTCCCTTTTGCATTTTCTCAAAGCCAAATATGTAAATAGTTACTTGAGATAACAACAAAAATAATTTTTTACGGGAACTCGAGAAAATAAATTTCAGAGTTAATTTCAGAGAAACTGTGCAAACACAGGTACGTAAAATTTCATTTTTCATATGTTTTCAAAACTTGGTGTTGTTATAAATGATTTCTTTTGGGAAGATATTTAAATCCGTCGCGCAGACGTTTGCAATACCGTGTGAATAATCTCGGTACAAAGTTCTTGTCCGTTCTTTACTCGAACTTATGTTGTATTCCTTCTTAATTGTGTGTTTTATTATTCAACTTTCATACACTGTACGAATTCCGATTCTCTGGTTGGTTGATTTGTGCCACGTGACACTGGGTTGTGACGAAACAACCTCCTTGACGTCATAATCGTGGTGTAATAGCCGTGGTGTAAATTCTATACACCACTGTCATTACACCATGGCTTCGGCTGACTCCAAGTTTGACGATTTTTGTTTGCAGTGTATTCAATTTGAATAATAAAAATGTTAACGCACTCATTGCTCGTGAATTATCGGGATTTACCTGCACTCGTTCACTAACAATGAACTCGAAATTTTCAATACCGCACTCGGCGGCCTCGTGCGGTATTGAAATTTCTCGTTCATTGTTAGTGAGCTCGTGCAGGTAAATCCCGATAATTCACTCGCTGAGTGCGTTAACCTGTAAATAATGCATAGCTCGATCTTTGTATCGATCAGAGACATATAACACACCTCCAGTCTCGACGTGTTCCGTTTTTGTTAGAAAGCGATTGTTTGCTTAGCTATTATATTTACCAGACAAATACTGTTCGATCCACCTTGCATGAACTTAAAACATTGCATTCAAACTGTCTTCTCGCCATAAAATTGTACTGTTGAAAAAGCTCCAGGCGTCTTAAGCCATCTTTCTCTTTTATCAGGCGCTTTCTTTACGCTTCCAGGATTTCCTGCGGAAAAAATTAATATATTCATGGATTATACCTAACTAAACTAGAGCCTTTTCACCAGGGGAGTTATTTTAATTTAAACTTTAAGTTTGTACTGTAAGACTGAAAATCGTCGCGTCGGTGAACGAATCCTAGGGACGATGAAGCCAGCGACGCCAGGGACCACGCTTAATTAGTTAAAAAATAAATTTCGATTTTGTAACTATCTGAATCTGCTCAGTACACCAATCGGTCTGAAAATTTGTTCAAACTACATGTGTAAAACCAGCGATCGATTGCAAAAAGAAATTACGCAGAATTTGCGGTTGTTATTAACAATTTGGTTTAGCGACGTTCCTGTTGCTATTTTCGTCGTGGTTCGCTTGAGCTCACTAAATTATCTCCAGCTAAAGTCTTTCATAGATCCATTCAGTTACGGCTATGCAGACAACGAATTCAGTCTGTCAGCGCATTCATCATTTAATTACGATTTTCTCAGTACAAGAGTCTTAAAAAAAAAATGTTTTTGCTTAGTGAATGAGAACAAAAAATAAGTTAACAAGAGCGCATTAAAATCTTTCAGACCACTTAAAAGAAAAGCTGAACACGATCGCGCATTAATCATAAATACTTCGGGTTGACCGTTGTCAATTATAAGATTTTTTCAGTAAATGGTTTGAACCCAGGAGTGTCAGCAGTTCGTACAGTGTGATCCGGCTCCCTGGTGAGGGTAGTTCTGAAAATTCTTATTGCTGCATGGTGACTGACCACAGTTCTTTTCAGAGTTGCCCTCGATCACCCGTTCGATTACACTATGCGGACTTTAAGACTCTGTAAAGGATTTGTTATCACTATGGCGATTTTGGCCGTATCGTTGTCAGCTTATAATTCAGTAAATGTACAAAATAACTTTTTTCGCTTTTGCTGTGTTCTGCATATCTTGCGTGTTGTAGTAATGTTTTGGCGATATTATTTGGAGACAGCAAATGGCAAAATTATTTCAGTCTGTACAACATCGTCCAAGTGATAACAAATCTCACACAAAGCCTTATAATTCTCGACAGTTAACCCGTAGTTAGTGCTTTGTGAACACTACCGACCAATCAAACTGGAGTATGGGTCTCCTGTGTCACGAGTTGCAATTTTTTACCACACAAAACAACTAGTGAATGAAAGAGACAAAGCAGGAAACACGTGGTATTCCGGCTGTTTTGTGGGTGTTTATCTCGTCAGTTGTTAGCTATGCGGAAAGCTCTTGTTTTGCGAATACCATTTACCGCGTCAAAGAAGAGAACAGTTGACAGTTGGACGGATTGTTGTCGTCCGTTTCTCAATGTAA
>JAHPZR010049352.1:0-22500 GCA_019787425.1 Platygyra sinensis | reverse complement strand
AATCGTTATAACTAAGATTTGCCGAGCAGCTTAAGCTAAATAATTTCTGTAGGTTCTTACTCATTGCGAAGCTGGTCTTTCACTGATGATAACTGAGAAAAGGCATCGTGTTATGGCAGAAAAATGTTTACTCTTCATATTTTGTGGGCATTTCATTTATTTGCAAAAAAAAGCCGCAAAATCTATCCTAATGAAAATTTAAGCTTTGAGATTAAAACGGAAGAGAAACAAACAGGTAGATTTCCCCCCTCCCAAAAACAAAAGGAAAAGCATAAAGCAGGCGCTAAGTTCTGAAAACATAAGTTGAGCTTCTTAAAAATGGTCAGAACGACTCCTATATAATGCTACGATCTTTTCGTTATATGCATAATAATTCATCCGGCTTTTAAAGTTTTTGGACCGTAAGTGAATGAATTGGTCCAAAGTAACATGAGCTAGTATCTTATAAGTTTCAGAAGAAACCAGTACAGCTGTACCTTAAAAAATGGTAAACTTTAAATAGCATTTAACTTATATTTGCAGTGTAGGGAACACCTTCAAGGTGGAATTTAAAGAGCTGAAAAGGTCCATAATACCTAAAAGCTATTGGAAACTGTTAGTATCAGTGAATCGATCGATATCAGAAAGATATCACCGCCAGGTTACAAGGACCTCATCGTAAACATTGGCGGTTAAGAATTGCGTGTTGACTGACACACGGCAGAAAATGCAAAAAAATTGTTGCAAATTATCATTTTTCATTAATAAATCTACAAAAAGCAGAGAAGAGATGTTTATCAGTCATTTTAATTTACAATTGAACGTATTTATAACTATAGTACCCATTACTGAAATTCTAAAAAAAATTGACAGGAGATGTACTGGTGGCAGTATCGACAATATTTAAACAAAGAGCTTTCCGAAAGTTGGTTGCGGTATGTCCGTGCGGCACTGCACCCCATAGAACTCAGTCACAATTTTAAAATCGTTATTGCAAATGAGGAAATCTGTGTTTACCCTATGAATATTATAAACATCACAAATAAGTTAGTTTAATTTGTAAACATAATTTTATCTTAAAGCGAAATTTAGCGAGGGTTAAGATTATTTTCATGCTTCAATCGTTAACTGAAACAGAGTAGAAGAAGTCCGACGTTAAAGCAGGTGATTATTTCTTTGTTATTTCGTCACAAGGTTTTTACTTGCGAAATATCTTCATTGCATACCTAAGAGCTATGCTAAAACCAGAACGCACACAATGTATCGGCAAAGCTGTTGTGTCATTCATATTCATGCAACAAAACAATATTAAAGACCCTTGAGAGGTCACTGGAGCGACGATATAATAGTTTGTGAGATGAGAAATAATCGTACCTAGGAGATGCGCAGTCTTATCCTTGTTTTCAGTGCAGCAAAGCTTAAGGACCTTAGGTTGTCACTTCCAGTCGGACTCCTGATGTCAGGCATCAAGCTACCTGCTAGCTACATGATCCTGTGTTCAACCACCAGATTCTCATAGCATCTGCTGAAATTAATTCTCAGCTGTCTGTCTTCTCTTCCAATTTTTAAACTACACCCTGTGTCAGTGCGTAGAGTCGTATCGCTTTATGTGTTATGCTCTGTGCCTTTACCATCGAAATTTAAGGTTGGCTCAGTGCCTTGATAATCGCTGCGATATCGTTTGCGTTCACTCTATAAAAATCCAACCAGTGCTTGCGACTCAGTACTAGGTTTCAAATGAGTGACCACCATAATTACTACAGAATATATAAAAGAAAATCCTCAAAAGACCTGAATCAAACTCAATGCACTGCATTAGTAGTGCACATGTGTTTTTCACAACGCTTGCTAAAATCCCGGCGTGTGGCTTCTATAGTATCGTTGAAATACTACTGAGCGGACTATACTATAGCAATCGTTGGGCAATGATCGCTGCTACGGGTGAAGAGTTGTCTCTCTGTATAGTCGCAACGATCGCTGTGCTTTTTTTGCGATTCTTTTTTGTCGAAACCAGCCTTAACACGTGAAGGACTGAACAGCAGTTTCGTACGTCTTGAATTTTTTAGAAACGAAACGTTTTTACAGATAATTTTGTCGCATCTCCCTGCCCTCCACTGTACCAGGAGAGAGAGACTAGCCGGTCTACCTATAATCAATTGTTAGAGGAACAAACCTTAAAATACATATCTGAGCTGAGCTAGAGGTTCAACGTTTCACACTGAGTCAGTGTAAGTGAGTTATTTTAAGAAAGATTGAAATACTTACACCAGGTATACAACTCCAGGTGAACGATTTTTGCCTTCCGCACGATGCTTGAACACGTGTACAATAACCACGCAAGTTGTTATTCCAGGCTGAAAAACGTGATCAGTGGAGATCCGGCGAGATAGACAAATTTCATTCCTAATTGCACCCTTTATTTATGCGCTTCCACACTAAAATGCTTTTTGGTTTGGATTACAATTGAAATACGCGTTCTGCTTAACAGAACTAACTTAAATCCTCTACAAAACAGTGTCGAAATGCGTCCATTTTCAGCAAGACATTTCTTACATTGGCCATTTCTCTATTTGAGACAAACCACACGCACTGCACCCAGACAAGCTATGCAAGTAGTTTGGCGTCAAAACAGGAACTTGCAGATGCCGTCAAGCGCTCAGATTGTCGTCAAAGATTAAGTACACTGAATAGTAACAGATAGTCAGTGAATACCGCATAGTTCATTTTGAAAAATTATCTTTCTTACAGGGGATTAAATGTTCGCTTTTGTACCTCGACGTATTATCAAGACCATACATGAGGAATAATTCTCCACTGAGATACCCATCTTTATAAACGCATACGGATTATCCTTAGCAACCATATTCGTCTTTTAATGTAATTCGTCTTCCAAGACTTACTAAAGCAGGCAGTTTGGTTTTTGTATGTAAGCGCGCACCCGTACTCAGAGTCATAGCTAGTAAGATACTGCCGTAAAAACACAAATTCTTTCGGCAGGATTATTGTTCCGCACCTCCAATACAAAACTACCCAGGCTTAAGCACGGCGGAGGAAATTCTTCCCTCTCCCAAAGCTTCTGCACGGAGGCAACACAACAAGATTGGCATTTCATGTTGTTTCAACTACTGGGATTAGGCTGTCATTCAGTTTCCAGAATTTCTTTTGACCGGTGATATTCATATTTCTAAAACAGTTTCGTTCTCAAGAAAAACCTGACGCCGCACTTAAGTATTCCAAAAAATACATATGCTTGCATTAAGCATCTACAGAGACGACAAATGACAAATGAACGAACTCATACAATCTGCAATTCGAAATTTTCACAGAGTCAAAGAAACTTTCGACAGGAACCGTTCTAGTTTGTTCAAATCCTTATCAAATTGTGTTAGTTTCCGCCTGATTTTTAATAATTAAAAAATGGGCTTCACTTTGATGCCCTATATCCTACTGGACCCAAAACACGACAGCGATGGCAAGAGAACGGTAAACGCAAACAAAAGCCATATGAATGTATATTGGATAAAACTACAGGTGTTCTCGGAGCCTATGAACATTTCGTAGCCGTCCTTTGTAAATCAACAACGTGAAATCAGTGATTTGTTTCGGAGAACGTGAACCGCTACGGCTAATTTTTCGTATTTCCGGCAGGTTTGAAACTGAGCGCATTCGCAGCACTGTTCAACAGCGTCAAGGGCCTTAGTTGCTAAAAGGCTAAAATCGCGGCCTTTGCCTCAGTCAGTTCTCTCGTTGTTGTTGTTTATAGCGATCATAAACACCCTAAATGCCAAGAAATATAATTTTACCATGGCCATGGACATTGCCTTAGCCCGGCCTTAGTCATAATTTGTTCATGTACATTGCCTCGATCGGTGATAATTTTCTTCTGGTTGCGGGCCTGATAACTGCGAAATTCTGAAGTAAAATATTAAAGAATTTTCTAATAGGCGTCCTCCTCTAGTGTATTGCAAGCTGTGTATCGGCCATTTTAATGGGGGTTTGATCTCCCTGCTGGTATAACACACCGACGAGGAAACGTTTAACACCTCCGACGCTTAAAAAAGAAACATTTTTTCGAGATCTGTGAATACCAATACCGAATCCTTTTTGCATAAGGTTCTTAAATCTGTGGGCCTGACCCTCACTCTGAAGTTAACACAATTTAATGAAATATTGTACCTAACTCTCCTAACTGTACCTGGTTTTTGGGATTCACCCTCTTAGTATCTTAGCGTGAGCTACACAGCACTTTCAGCCTCCCCGGACAGTATGAAAAGTTTCATGTTGCCAATAATGAAACATTTTTACTTCGCGGTAGTTTTTTTTTCTTTTTCATGCAGAAATTTTTGACCATTAAGTTCAATGAGCTTACTTTGGGTGATCACATTTCCTCAGTTTTTTGCTCTATCTTATATAACTCTCCATAAATTACTTTCCTTGACTTGACAACGAAAGTATTTAGAAGATGGAAGATGAAAAGGACAACGCTTTTTGTTTGCTTTTCTTAGTTTCTTTTAATCGTCATTTATTCGAGTTCTGCTGTGCAAGATTTCGATTTACGGAAAACTCCGCACTGTTGTTTAAGTTTCGCTCCGCCACACCTGAAAATCTGCACATGTGAGCGCACACACACTCGTGCACCAGTACAACAACCTCGTCTGTGTTTTAAATGCAATCAATATTAATGTTTCCGCCGCATATTCTTCAAAGTTTTCCATGTTCCGGAGATGAAACTAGCCTCGTCTCGCTTTTATCCTAGATACGGCATCAACAGAAAAAAAACAGAAACCGTTTTACGTTATGTTTTTGGTTTACTTGCAAAAAGATATAACATCTGCACAGTTGTGTATTTGTCGTTGTCATAGAGACCCTCGAAATGTGATAAGGAATGGTTACATGTTGAACCCCTAAGAGAATTTGTAATTAAGCTGTTAAGTTTTTCTAGGCTGGAAATGTTTTTCCCGACTATTTTTGAGCCATTTTAACGGTGATTTACACCGTGATATCAGACAGACAGAAAAATTCACCCACCAAATCCATCCGGTGTGTAAATCATTTCAGAGACATTAACCAATCGTATCTCTAGAAAAAATACTCGAGGCACTTGTGCAGATAATTGGTTGCTGAAGCCTTGACCCATAACACTCGATGCCTTTCTCTTTCTCGGTCGGTATCTCAACCCCTTCGGTGAGTGCAGTTGCTAATTACTTTACTATTAGTAACAACTCGCTGGATTTAACTAGATTCAGAAGCCGCCCAAAGTGTAAAGTGACGTGTTTGGTAAGTTGAATATTTTTTTGGATCTTCAAAGCAACTTGCGCTGGTTACATCAACCAAAGGAATTGTCTAATTCCCGTACGATTCTCGAAATTGGCGTAAGATGATACGAATTACAGCAAACAAACAAATTTTAATGCAATTGAAGGATAGAAACTTGTGAAATTCAACTCATGTCAAGGCCAAACCGCTTGGCAATAGAGATCCTTAATCGGTAAAACTCTTCATTAAACATTAGGTCTTTTTCGTCGTACGCTAACTTAGGTATAAAATAAAAATACTCGTCTGTGACTAAGCTATTGAACAAGTTTCATTCTTTATTCGCAATCTAGTGAACTCTTTGAAGTTTCGTGGCGTCTTAAAATGAAATAAAACGAACAATTCGACGCTTTTACTGTGTTTGTACCCCTCGTTTACACGAAAACCAACATGAACGAAAAAGAATCATCTCCGTTTGCGTTTCTGGTGCGAACAGTATTAAATTAATGGACATATTTGCAACAGACGCTCAAGTCGTTTCAAGTACTTTACGCACGCTCAACTGATAACCGTTTAGCACGGGCAGGCCTACTGGTTTAAATCCGCGTTTATCGTGTGGACAGGCCGCGTAAATGACTTATGTGGAACTAAACCAGTTTAAGAGATTGCTTCTAGACATGGTCTCTGACATGGTTTATCCACCACATAGCAGATGGTGTTCTAAGTTTTCGAAGAGAATAATGCGCTCTCGAGGTCTAGAAAAATTGCTTGTAGACATCATTTTCTTAGAGAACATAAGAAAACCATCTTCTAGTTAGTTAAGAATATAACAAACGAATATATTACATCTGAGAGAAGTGGCGGTGATTGTAGCCATAAAAAATAATACATTCTCAACTCCTATAGTGGTTGTACAGTAGCTGTACTGTGACTAATGCAAATCAAAGGTGTACTTTGAACTTTGGTTTTTTTTTCTATTTTATTCAACTGTAACGCTTTTTATTGAAGGAAGATGCAGTAACCCGTGCGCAGAAGTCTTGTATCCTCATTTTCATCACAAAGGCAGACTGCAGCTGCCAATACAAATTTACTAAAAACAGCAAAACCTAAACAAAAGATATTTTTTGCCTTATCGTTGTCTGTTTGGAGCTCTTTTGTTCGAGATAACGTAGAATGGTACAGTTGCAGCACACGTGAAAGTTGACATGAACGCGTGGCCGGTGTGAATATGAAAAAAAATACTGAAAATATGCGGCTAAATTAGTAAGGTGAAGTATTTTGGACTGTCAATATGATCGATGTATTTGTTCCGGGAGTTTGGAGAGAGCTCCGGTGAAAAACATGAGGGCATAATAGAGTAGTAGAATACTATATAAGCAAGGAGCTTTAACCTACTAATTTTATTGCATCCTGTTTTCTGTGGTTTGAATATCAAGTCAACTTTAACCTTTAAGCACAACGGATTTCACCGGCAAGGTACGTGTGTATAGATCTCAAAGCAGTTTACGCAAAATACTCGCTTTAACTCAATTCGATGGATGGTTCTTGCTGACAAATTCGCATATCGTGATTGGGCATCTTGCTCCAGGGCGTCCCGGCTCTACATACCTGATTATCATCTTTCTTGGCTACAAAATCTTTGCTTGATTGGGCGTGAAATTTTCTAAATTAAAATCAATGCGACCATGATATTGCGGATCAGTGCAAACATCGGGGTGTTTGGGATGTTAAGAAAGCAATTTTAAAGCCTAGGCAATTCACACGGATTTAAAATAAGCGATGAAAATTTTGAAACATTTAAAAGGTTCTTACTAAATTGCCTTGAACAAGAAATCAGCTTAAGTGGAATGGTTCTTTCGTGTGGTAGACAACCAGCAAATTAGCCGCGCTCGTAAGCGTGGGCACTCGCTTTTCAATTGCTATTTTATCGCCTAAAATCGCTCTAAAAGGAGGAATTGAGAATAATATGATTTCCTGCCATAATTTTTCACGTCAAAAAAAGGGAAGCCAATCTATAAGCCAAATGGACATTTAGCTTGTATCAACCAATATCTTGTTGAGAACGTTTAAAATGTTTTCTTTCTATCTAACCGCAGGGTAGTACTTTCAAACCACTTTGCTAGCTTCACAGCAGTGGGTAACATTTTCCTGAAAATTATTGCCCATGTGACAAAAAATAAAATCGCCGGTCTACAGTAGTGTTCTTATGACATGTCGGTCTTATAAGTGTAATAACTCAACCGTAATCTTCGAAGTAATGCCTTCATAAATGAAAACAAAATTGCGTCCAGCATTCTTCGCTTTCCTACAACGATTTAGGAACCATACAGTCTGTGTTTTTCTATAGCAAGAAAGACGAAATCTTTTTAAGGACAGGTTAACAGAGGAACAAGCACTGAGACATGGGTAAACCACTTGAATTTCTGTCAATTTTGCGAAATTATCAAATCCAGCTTGGAGGAAACATTTTCAGTACAGTGTAAACATAGACGTGTTTCAGCTTAATTTAAATGCGTACGAATGTCATGTATGCTTACTCCAAGAAATATTGCCTTCTTCATATTTTAACAACATTTTAACAATTTGAAAACATTTAGCCTGAAAAAACAACCCATTTCTTATTAAACAGTGTATATTTTCTAATCGTACCGTTTATTAGTTGATATATATTGTTATCGTGTTTTTATTCGCGCACTCTTTGTACATATATTTGAGGCCAATTGAACTGACCTGAAAGTTTCCTCGGTCGCAGGGTTCAGTCAAAACAGCCAGCCGTCAAAACCAATATCTAAATTTATTTGGCTCGGGGGAGTCGTTGAGCCCTAATACTTAAATGTAAAACAACCTAGAGTAAATATATTTTTCATTTTCTATGATGTAAAGGAAATATTAAATTATGTCATTTCTCTTTAACACGCTTGCAAAGGGGATCTCGCATCAAATGCTAAAAATATAATAAATCTTTACCTGCGATCGAGGCATCTTTTGTTTCAGTTATGTAGTCAGCTAGTGCTAGTCTGAAAACAAATATTAAGCTCTTCGAAAACAGTCGAAAATTTTCAGAACTTCCCATCGCATTCTGATAATAATAAATTTTAAAATGTCGCTCCAAAAAAAGGCAATAGCACGCCTTGATTTTGGGCTCAAATTCACCCTAATTTAATATCAAAGAGCCCGGTTTTTGTCAACAGCTAGATTTCCTGCCCTTTCTAGCTTAAATCACTTCCCCATTGAGGGAAAACGAGCGAATGAACAAACGAGCACAAAAATTAACGAAACTCCCCACCTTGTATTTTACAAGATAGGAAAATGCTCAGTCCATCCGTAGGTATAATAAATAAGGTTTTAATATAATGCATAGCTAGCAAATTAAGATTATTGCATATTGTTGCAAAATTTCTGAGTTTTTTTTTTAAGTCGACGCCGGCATTGTACAAATATATCCCAAAAAAATTCGATTTGACAGTTTCCTGGTGCTTTTGCAAACGCTGCAATACGGTACACTTATTTTCTTTCGGAAAATAGGATTACTTTTTTGGAAGTTTCATTTCTGACGAGGTGCGTGCATGGACTGAACTAAAAAGGCTCTCTCCGTTTGCTTCACAGCCGGTATTACCGGACATTTTTTAAAGTGGAAAACACTAAGCATTTATGTGACTCAAAACAATATACACGGATATAAACGCACACGACCTCTGCAGAAGCGAGCTTAAGTCTTGCCACGGACTTTGCCAGTTATTTTGATGTTTTTCATCATGTCTTCCAGTGAGGGCGAAAAAAAACATGATGACTGGCATGTTCTTGGGCAATAGAGTGCGTGAAAAGGACTCCGTGACAATAAATGGTAAAACAACTTAACAAACAGGCTGTTGGCCAGCTGTAGGTTTCAAATAAAAATTAAGTGGCTGAGGCGGAAACCTTAACATTCCTCACTATTCTGTAAACAGTTGAAGATAATTACTCTATTGCTTTCTACTTTTTATTTCAATTTTCATTGTTAATTTCTTTTAACGAATATCCATAATTCTTCGGCTAAAAACCTCTAAGGGTGTTGAAAAATTTTTCAATCCGGCAATTCTCAAGAGATGATGAAGGGTATTTTAATTAATCCCCCATTTAAGCCCTATTCTCGAGGTAATTCAGCTCAAGCTATTTTTAGCTACGGTATCCGGCTATCCAGCGGAGAGTATTCACAAGACACATGCAGCTTTTCGTAGAGTATTCACAACAATACAGCGTTGTGAACAGAATTCACACGACAGCGTTGCGTGGAGGACGGAAAATCCGTCTGACACTGGCATGGTAGGGTTATCCAACAGAGTAAACTTCACGTCACAAGACAATTTCTATCCGGACTCTCCTTGGATTTCTGTAGAGGAGGGTCTTCTACTGACTGAAAAATTAATAAGCTGAAAAAACTTGAGAATAAGGTCTATTTCTTCACGGCTTTAAATCAGTATTTAATCATGTATATTATTACGCTTTTAACCTCGATAATAATTCCGAATTGCTTTCTTTCAAGCAGAGCTTTGTCTACATTATCCGAACCTCTGAGAACAAAAGAAGAGAATACGAAATTCTTTGATCCGACACCATGTCAGAGTACCTAGGAGACAGGTCATTATCCTACTACGGTGCCTCCATGTTCATCATCTTGACACTTGGTCTTGTCGGGAACTTTTGACCGTGGTGGTCCTATTTCATCCACACCACCGTCAGAAGAGCATGACCTCGCTCACGATCAATCTGTGCGTAGCAGATCTTCTTGTGTGCCTTTTTGGCTACACTGTCGCTGTAAACTACAACACCGCAGACTTTGCAAACACCGGTGAAGCCCCCGCTCTTTGCTTTTGGCTGGCTTTCATCAACACAGTCACTGGATTAGCATCAATTGGAACTTTGACGGTCATGGCTATGATTACACATATTGGGATTTCGAGGAATGAGATTGCCCAGCGAAGCAGAATGCCTCGGAAAACAGAGATCTTTGTGCTTTCAGGTCAGAATGTCTAGCTCTCTTTGACTAATGAGATTTATGGTGTAAACTGAGTTATATAGATTGCAAAGACAGATTTAGATGATCTGGATGCATCATGATCTGATTCTCGCAAAATTTTCGTCGAATTTTACGGGTCTCGTAGTCTCTCTTATGTTCATATCGCAGTCTCGATTTTTTTTACAAGTTTAAGAAGGTCTCGGATTTGTTTTATTTTTTTAGTCAATGACGTCTGAACGCCCTAGAATCTGAACGTCTCTAGCTTGCTTATAAAGCATTTTGAAGTCGGTTCAGTCTCGCAAAAGAAGTCAAAACGCCGGTTTTGGCCTCGCAAAGAACCCCGCTAGACTCGCCTTCTCGCAAAGTCTGACTCCCCCGAAGGGGGTTGGGGGCTACTCCCTCATATGGGCTTTAAAGGTATGTGTGGCCCAAAGGGTATGGTTGTTCAGCCGCTTTGGTCATAAATAGGGTATCGATTTTGGTCAGAAATAGGGTGTGGATTTTTCAGTTTGGTCTTGAATTAAGTATGTTTTTTAGAAGAAGTTACTTTTTCATCATTATCGAGAAGATCGTCAACAAAAGCCCTTCATAATTTATGTTTAGCGCAACTGCGCCAGCCGTTACGGCCATAAATAGGTTATCGAGTTTTTGGTCAGGTCATAAATAGGTAGGGAAAATCGAAGATTTTGGTCACATATAGGGTAAGGGTTCTGGGAAGCGGGCCACACACTCCCACCCAATTTTTCCGGACGTACTCCCGGGGGGGGGGGGGGGGGGGAAGTGGGGGCGAGTTGCATTTACCATTCATCACCCCAGAAAGTCGCAAGGATAAAAAATGTTGAAGCTGAGATTTATCAAGTTTTTCAACGCTTCTTTATCTCTAGTTGTCAATACACTTCACTCTTAACCAGCCTTTTAACTTTCATTACTGGAAAGTTAATTCAGTCAGACAGTAACAACCAATATTACTCTTAGATTTAGCAGTCTTTCCTGTCGCTACTGAATGTGATAAGTTCGGTACATTCAGCGGGTTGCTACTAACTGAAACGCGTACCTGGATTAATCGATCCGCCTGGACGAGGCCGCTGAAAATTCAATGAAAAGACTGAGTTTCATGCAAACATGTAGAATTAAATTCGGATTGTCTTTCGCCAGGAGGAGGGCTTCTTTCGGGATTTACTAACAATAGTTCAATTAATTTCGTCACTACTTTTGTACGGTCGCTTCTGTCACTCGCAATAGAATGAGTTGCACCCCTGAAACCTTGCGATGTAATCGACTAAAGAAATCAAGCGCTGAACACACTACGTCGGAGCGAGAAAGTTAAAAATGGATATTTCACTCTGACAATACATCGAATGTTTTCCGTCCACACTACTCCGGAGGAATTTTAAAACACAATAATAATTACTGGTCATGTTGGATTTGTGTTGGAGAAGAACTAGGGAAGGAAAAACACGTGTTTTACGATAACTACAGAAATTCACGCGCGCTCATTGGCTAATTTTTATTGTCAATATGCGGACAGACACATAAATTTAAAATTCATGCGACGTGTCAGCCAGCGAGAGCGGGCAATTCGACAATTTGTTATCGTAAAAAACAAATTGATGTCAGTTTTTAAGAGGGAATGTCCACTAGGACCGAGCCATATCAAAAATATGTGGCACATGATGAAAAATCAAAATTTTTCATATTCTTCCCAGAGATAGCCTATGGTAAGCCTAGAAACGTGGTGTGATTTTTTTCTTGAAATATATTTTTAAACCCGCTAAAAAATCAAAAATCCGTTGCGGTCCCACGTCTGGTCAAAAACACGCAAAATTCAGTGACTAATACCTTATCATGAACTTCGCTCTGTTTAATCCCCATCAAAATAATACTCCAGTTTGAGCCTGGAAATTTATTTTTGAGGAGTTTACAAGTCGTTTGAGGCCAATTATACCTCTGTGGGTTGATTTTCAAGGTCACGAAGAGCCGCTTAAAATCACTAAAATTCACTTCCTAAAAATTCTTAATTATGCACACTTTTTCAATCGGCAAATTCGCTACCCGGTAAAACACCGAAATACCTAAGATTTTGACGTTTCGAAAGACGAAATGTCAGTGTAAAACCTGGTATAAAAATTATTTTCGGGCTTTACATCAGCGCTGAGTACTAACGCTGTCAAAATCGTGATAATCACAACACTAACCTGCTAGAAACGAAAACAATAGGCAAGTGTCTGGGATTCGATAATCAAAAGGAACCTGAAAATGTCTTCTTGTATTTGATTTCCTCGGTATTTGGACTTAAACTATGGCAGAAAAGTCATGTTTAAGCTTACCTCCTGTGAGACATTACATTTAAGTACTGGCATATTCAGAATCCTACAGCACGATAATCATTGCGGCGCGTGGTGTTCGGGGAAGTACATCATTTTCTCATTGACATTCAACCAATGAATCCGAGAAAATCCAGCACATTTCTGTCCCTTGTTCTAAAACAGCAATCCATAAAAGTAGTGAAGCCTTCTAGCGTCAGTCTCTTGCTTGTAAAGAGAAAAGCTTATGTTCCTTCTCGTCGAAATGTAAATATGGCGTTTGATGTCGACTTCATTTCTATGTCACGTAATGGTCAATTGATGGGATTTTGTCACGCATTGCCAAAAACTGAATCAAGAGATTTAATCGAAGTCAACTGTGACAAGGACTAGCGCCTATACAGCCGCAATAACGTTTCATTTTTATCCCATCTACAACATTATGTGCACAGAAGTTTCCTCTTCAATGATTTTAACATGGAAAACAAAACTGGTGCTTATTCGTTTTAAACAAGTTCATTTTCCATTGCGGTTGTTAGTTTTTCAATGCAAATCACACTTAGCTTTGTGCTAGAAATGGTTTGTTTACATTTCCATACAGCATTCTTTTACGTTATTTTGTGGTCTTACGGTTCAGTGTCGGAGTTCTGCAAAAAAAAAACCTTTCATGCAATGATTTCAAACGGAAAAAAAAATGACTGGTGTGATGTAATCCATACGCTAAAAATACGCATGCATTTCTATGGCAAGCCAAGCATGACAAAAGTGGGTTGAGTTGAAAATCACCTATCGAGTCTCAGTGATCGATGTGTGAGAATGACAAATCACTGTGCGAGATTGGAAAATCACTACGTGAGATTAGAAAATCACTGTATGAGAAATTAAAATTGCTATACGAGAATAAAAAGATGTCATGCGAGATCATAAGTACCAATCGAGAATGAAAAACTGCCATGCGAGATTGAAATTAACTGTTGAGAATGAAAAATCGTTGTGTGAGAAAAAGAAATCACCATTCGAGATTATCGATTGGTTTTTTCTGAGCCGGTGATGCATAACCAGTCAGCGGAGAGTATTTTGGCGGTCAGTATAAAACATGGACTGCGGACTACGGACTACGGACTACCGACTGGGTATAAAACACGGACTGGGTATAAAACGCGGACCGAGCATTACGGACTCGGTATAAAAAAACCAAGAAAGCTTCTACATTGAATAAATTCTCGCACGAACGTTTCAGTCATAAATAGAAGCTATCTGTATAAATTATAGAAGTCTCATTTCCCGAAAGTTCCCGCTCATACAGGTTTAACCATGCTCAAGAGAAAATGATAGGATTTTCTCTTGCCATACTCGATTGCCAAAAAAGAAATAGAAGACACTGAAAGTCACAAAATAGACGAGCTGCATGAATTTTTGAATGATTCAAACCATGATTAAATGTTTTGAAAGATCAACAGTCGGGAGAATTGAGGAGAATTCGAACGACACGTCCCGCTGTTCATTTGTACGATCATGTATTAAATAAATACACATAAATATGGCCACGGCGAAATGAGGAACAAAAAGTTGATAAATAGAAGAAACGACATTACACAAGGATGGCAGTTCTACACCCTTAATATCGCCTTGGAAAAGGCAGGGACAAAAAAAATAAAAAAAAGTTCTTACAACACGGGGTATTTGTGTTTGGTCACTCACCCAAGTACTATCCCCGCCGAACAGGGCTTAACTTTGTTGAGCAGAAGAAACATGTTGCTGTCCTTGTGGTATAGTGACTCACCCAAGATAGCCGGCATTGGAGGTGAGGGCTGCGATATATAGTTTCATATATTAATTCTTCTTTTCTTGCAAAGTTTCGATTTCCGGTAAGACAGTACATGAGGAGATGTAACGCTGTTGAAAACATTCACATTCACAAAGTTATCGGTCCGTGAGACCGAATTATCTTCGTCCGAGAGACCGAGGCAATTATTTCTTTTGTGCCGCATGTCCGATCACCAAAGGATATTCCTCTAACTTTTTATTCTCTACTTTCCCAGCCATGCAGTATCAGATATATTTTTTTCTTTTTGCTACCTTTTCTCATCTTAGAAATTTAAAAAAAATGCTTCCACCGTGGAGTCACTATACCACAAGGACAGCAGCATGTTTCGTCTGCTCAACAAAGTTAAGCCCCGTTCGGCGGGGATAGTACTTGGGTGGGTGACCAAATACGAATACCCTGTGTTGTAAGAAATTTATTTTTCGTTTTTCCCCCTTCCTTTTCCAAGGCGATATTAAGCGTGCAGAGCTGCTATCCTTGTGTAATGTCGTTTCTTCTATTTATCAACTTTTTGTTCCTCATTTCGCCGTGGCCGTATTTATGTGTATTTATTTAATACATGATCGAACAAATGAACAGCGGGACGTGTCGTTCGAATTCTCCTCAATTCTCTCGAACGTTGATCTTTCAAAACATTTAATCATGGCTTCAATCATTCGAAAATTCATACAGCTCGTCTATTTGTGACTTTCAGTGTCTTCTATTTCTGTTTCGGCAATCGAGTATGGCAAGAGAAAATCCTATCATTTTCTCTTGAGCATGGTTAAACCTGTATGAGCGGGAACTTTCGGGAAATGAGACTTCTATAATTTATACAGATAGCTTCTATTTATGACTGAAACGTTCGTGCGAGAATTTATTCAATGTAGAAGCTTTCTTCGTTTTTTTATACCGAGTCCGTAATGCTCGGTCCGCGTTTTATACCCAGTCCGTGTTTTATACCCAGTCGGTAGTCCGTAGTCCGTAGTCCGCAGTCCATGTTTTAAACTGACCGCCAAAATACTCTCCGCTGACTGGTTATGCATCACCGGCTCAGAAAAAAAACAATCGATAATCTCGAATGGTGATTTCTTTTTCTCACACAACGATTTTTCATTCTCAACAGTTAATTTCAATCTCGCATGGCAGTTTTTCATTCTCGATTGGTACTTATGATCTCGCATGACATCTTTTTATTCTCGTATAGCAATTTTAATTTCTCATACAGTGATTTTCTAATCTCACGTAGTGATCATGATTTTCCAATCTCGCACAGTGATTTGTCATTCTCACACATCGATCACTGAGACTCGATAGGTGATTTTCAACTCAACCCACTTTTGTCATGCTTGGCTTGCCATAATAAAGCCTTATTTTTTTAACCTAGTGGTGTAAAGCCGATCGACTACGTGCTTTGTGTCACGCGCCACGCGAGAAGTGAGAAAACTGATCAAATTGTCATGTTCTGAGGGTACAAAAAAACAAAAAATGTTTTTCCATTTACGTCGTTTCATTGCAAAAAGTTATATTTAGAAGACGGAGACATTTCATGGCGTGAATTTAGTCTTTCAGCTTTTTGAGAATATTTTATCTCTATGACGAGATGAATCCCACAGAGGCATGGTTTGTTTTCGCATTGTACTTATGTACGCAGCAGCTCATGACGGTTTGCACATTTTTCAGAATTTCTCTTTCGATGGATCAAGATTAGTTTCTAGTTGTAAAGTAGAGTACGAGCCTAGTGGCTCATCAGGCCGGAGTTTATCCCGGTTTCTGCAGCATGAAGCGACTGGGGGTATTTCTACTCCCCTCTGGATTGGATGCCAGGCCATCGCAGGGTTACCCCCAGCATTAAGTTTGCCGGTACCCATTTATACACCTGGGTGGAGAGAGGCATCGTGAGAGTAAAATGACCTGCCCAAGAACACAACGCAAGGCGGCCCCAGGCCAGAGCTCAAACCCAGACCGCTCGATCCGGCATGTGGCCACCCGCCTCCCAAGCAAGTTTGTGATGTTATAACGATTACTATTCCGAAAAGAATAACCCATTTCAAACACCCTTCATTTCAGATTTATGGGTTTGTATCTCAAGAATGACTCCTGTAACCTTTTTGGTCGAATTTAAATTAGCATGTCCAGTTTTACATTTTTGGTAACGCCCTGAACATTTTGAAGTAGAATGAGTACTTCTGAGGGGTCACGTGACATACCACGCGACGTTAAGCGCCAAAAAGCCATTATTTGAGAAATTGGTGGAGGTTTTTAGTAATATCATCCTGCAAAAATGCGGTTTAGACGCAGGTCAGTTATTTTCATCCTCTCACGTTTGGAATGAACGTCCTTCTTCTCACAGAAAGAATTAGAAATAGGGTAAAAGGTCGTCTTTTTCAACAAAATTCGACTTTTGATCATTTATATCTTCTAAAATCGAAATCAAGGAAGATCATTCCAGACGTAGCAAGGTAGATAATTTCAATTTGCAGCGAAAACGCTCATTTATTGATCAATAGACTTAAAATTCGCCGCCAATTCGCCGATTTACCAAATTTTAACAAAATAATTACGTGACATGTTACGTGGTCAAAGTAATATGTTACGGCAAGGCAGGACGCCGAGTTTTATAATCAGGGAAAAGTTCAGCTTGGTAAAACAAAATATACCTTTCTAACCATATTTCTACTTTAAATTCCTGACCCAGACCTTAAACTGATTGAGTCGTGATTGTAAACAAAGTGCCTAATGCCAAGCCAGGGTGAAAAACACACCCTATTTTAGTCCAATGTGTATAAAATTTACACCTTTTTTAGACGTAAACAGCCCAAAAGCCATACCCTTTGCGACCATCCATATCTCTGATAGCCGATATAGCGGAGTAATTCCAACCCCCTTCCGAGCCCAGAACACAGAAATGCACAGTTTCTCTGCCGGGAAATTTCCGCGCCGTATTTTACGGGCCACGCTTGGATCCTTTTGGCTTTAAAATATATATTTTTTTTGCTTTGAACGTCTCATTAAATCTTTCTATTTATTACTCTTTTTAACCATTTTTGGCAGTGCGTGGCAAAAATCCTTTTAAGTGACTATTGCGGGACAGACAAATTAGATCCATTTCGGACGCCAAAATTACCATTTCAGCATGCAACATGCGCAAAGATTGGAACAGCACGTCAGTATTTCTTTTTAACAAGCAAGGGACTGACGCTGGAAGGCTTCACTACTTTTATGGATTGTTGTTTAAGAACAAGGGCTAGCTAGGTTAGGAATGAGGTGGATTATCTTGGAGGCATTGATTGAATGTCAGTAAGGAGGATGAACTTTGTCGAACTCCACTCATCGCAATGGTTATCGTGCAGGATTCTGAATACGCCAGCACTAATACTTGAATGTAATTACAGAAGGTGAGCTAAACATGACTTTTCTACCATAGTTAAGTCCAAATACCGAGGAAATCAAATTCAAGAAACATTTTCAGGTTCCTTTTGATTATCTGGTCACAGGCACTTGCCTATTGTTTTCGTTTTCTAGCAGGTTACTGCTGTGATTATCACGATTTTGACAGCGTTAGTACTCAGCGCTGATGAAAAGCCCGAAAATAATTTTTATACCAGGTTTTACACTGACATTTTGTCTTTCGAAACGTCACAATCTTAGGTGTTTTGGTGTTTTACCGGGTAGCGCATTTGCCGATTGAAAAAGTGTGCATAATTAAGAACTTTTAGGAAGTGAATTTTAGTGATTTTAAGCGGCTCGTCGTCGCCTTGAAAATTAACCAACAGACGTATAATTGACCTCAAAAGACTTGTAAACTCCTCAAAAATAAATTTCCAGGCTCAAACTGGAGTATTATTTTGATGGCGATTAACCAGAGCGAAGTTTATGATAAGGTATTAGTCACTGAATTTTGCGTGTTTTTGACCAGATGTGGGACCGCAATGGATATTTGATTTTTTAGCGGGTTTAAAAAAATATATCAAGAAAAAAATCACACCACGTTTCTAGGCTTACCATAGGCTATCTCTGGGAAGAATATGAAAAATTTTGATTTTTCATCATGTGCCACGACTGGCTCGGTCCTAGTGGACATTCCCTCTTAATGCGTTTGTACTGTTATTGACAATGAATTTCGTCATAACATTGTCAAAGTAATCTGCGGATCCACTCGGCTATCGCCTCAGTAGTGTGGGAGGGACCACGGTTTCCGGATTTTTGCGGGGGAATCTCATTAATTTGCGGGGGAATAAATTATTACTGATGATGTCATAGGCTTAGTAGCAGGTTCTGAACCGGTTTGACAGGTTTATCAGTGATGTCATGCTCTATGTTTTTCCTATGGCAGTCACGGTGGGTATTACCGGTTTAACCGGCTTTTGAAGTTATTTTGGATATATTTTCCTTATTTATCCAGACCAACAAGTCACAAAAACTCGTTTCTTCACAATGTCATATCGAACTCGCCTGGACTTGCCCCATTGTTTTCACAAAACCTTCAACACCGATTGGTTATTTGAAAATCTATTATGTGTTCAAAATAAAAGCGCGCTTTCTCTCGGTAGCATCACTCTTGCTGGGTCTTTAAGGTTATTCGAAACGTTTACCGTTAAAATGGCTTCCGAGAATGTATCCGCTATCAAGGCTGCTCTAAATGACTGTACCACTGTGGAGGAATGGGAAACTTTAACTGGCTGCATCGAAATTCCCGAGGAACTATTTTCTGATGTCTACTCTCGTTTAATTGATTTGAGTTGACAAGATATTGATGTTGAGGTAAGTGAAATTACTCCACTGTCCTTGATGCTCCGATTTATGATTCATAAATCAGTTTCGACAAGATTTTTTTTTATTTCGATCTGTTCTCTTATGTTTAGTTGCCTGCAGATCCAAACGGGACGGATCAAGTGACCTCAGCGCTTGTGGCTACTGACATGGTATGTAAAAGGTGTGCAATAACATTTAAACATTTCACGAGTTTCAGTTATCCTAGCTTTCCGAATTTTATTTTATAATCCGCAGGATCAAACTGGCCGTGCTCAAGACTTTATGGAAGAGA
Source organism: Platygyra sinensis (assembly GCA_019787425.1). NCBI lineage: Eukaryota > Metazoa > Cnidaria > Anthozoa > Scleractinia > Merulinidae > Platygyra > Platygyra sinensis. The sequence continues at coordinate 3,118 of JAHPZR010049352.1, read as the reverse complement.
TATTGGATGGTTTGATGACGCCCGCTGATTGTCAGTCGGTAAATTTCATAGTTCGAAGCTAGAGCTAATTACATTTCTTCCCGGCAAATAACGGTTCGCTGATTTCGTTATTTCAAATGCTAAAGCCACTCTCTTCTCGCTAGATTCATGCCTTCGATATCGCCCATTCACTGGAACACGATTTAGCGCTGATCTCAGGAGAGACGGTAAGTTACAGCTTGTTTGATTTCGAACATACAGTAGTTTTGAAAGTGATAATAAATGAGTGTTCCTTCACGCACCGTTAGCCAGTCACTTCACTGTATTTGCATGAGAAATTAATACCTGTATTGTTTCCCGTCCACAAACAATATTACATTTAACTAAGAAGCGTGCTATTCCAATAATGTTTTCTGCTTTTGTAAAACTTGGTGTAAAAAAAGCAATAGCTGTTTATCTTCGTCGCGTTTATCTACTGACTTATTCCTTACTCAACTCTACTTAAATCCGCTTCTTATTATTTATTCTTTGCTTCCATCCTCGTAGAATAACCCGGGTAGTCAGATAATACCAATGGAGCCTTGGAATGAATTTGAAGCAGTAAAACACATTATGGCATAATATGTTCTTTCACGGTATTAATGTTAACCAAGCTGAGAAAACCATTTTTTCCAGGAACTACATTCTGAACCGAATCCTGCAGTTCGACAGACCGGAGGAGGCGTCAAACGAGTTGAAGCGGTAAGAGATGAAATAACGTACTGTTTTTTAGGAACCAACGAGACGCTAACACGAGCTATTTTGCTTTTGACTGCAGGACAAAGAAAACCTTCCGCCTAATAAGAAAACTAGGTTGCAGTGCGAAACCTGTGGTAAAGTGTTTACTCGTGTGGACAACCTGAAACGACATCAAGGGACTCATTCAAAAGAGAAAGAACATCAGTGCTCCAAATGTGAAAAATCATTTCATCGCAAATCGGATCTAAAACGCCACGAGAATCAAGTCCACGAAAAGCGGGCAGCTCAGCGGGAATACAAGTGTGCTACCTGTGGGGAAGTATTCCACAACATGGCTCCATTCCGAGCGCATCAAAAGACGGCTCACACCACTGAGCCCACCAGTAGGAAACGTCCTCCCAACAAAGACACCTCAGGTAGGTGGGGAACCTTTAAATCAGTAACTTTTTTAACTTGGAGTTAGTTGGATTTGTACTCAATATGTGAATTTACATACGTGGAGCAGTATTTTTCAGTGTTTCTATCATTCAAGTGAAATATGTTTTAATTCATTCATTCAGCTAATTCATTTCTTTATTTAATTAGTCAATAATTGAACACCTGGTTATTGTATCATTAGAACCCCTCTCTAAGAAAGCAAGGACAACCCCTGGTAAGAGAACAACAACTCAGCCACACCCCTCTCCAAGTACTAGTTGGCAGGAAGATCCGAGACCTATCAATGACCAACAAAGTTCTGTCCCCGAGTACAGACACCACTGGCATCAAATCCGTACTCGATTCAACCGAGAAAACCGTCTATTGGACTGGTACAATTACCGTCTATCTTCCCTACAACCTCGAGAGATTATACAACACCTTGACGAGATCTTTGCTGACCAGTCCTCCGTTTTCAAACTAAACGTCTGTTTTGGCTCTATTTTGCGAAACAACGAAACCGGCGACTTACAGTATTATTACGCTTCCAGAAACAACGAACAAGTCTTTCAAGAACCCTTTCAGATTGCAACTGCGACTGATCTCCAGCAAGTCCGACAAGCATTGCAGAATCTCGATGTCTTAGAATGGGTACGCCAGCGACGCCCGAACTCCAAATGGGTGGTAGAACAGGTGACTAATGTGACCTTCTTCATCACCAAGCTCCGAGGGCATCCTATAGGACGAGGAACGGATTTGCCCGACTACCTAAGCAAAAATAATGGCTTACTTCCCCTGGATCGTAATGCACCGACAAGCAAAGTCTTCAGTCACAATCTATGCTTCTTTCGGGCCCTCGCTCTCCATAACGGTTCTCACCCAAAGAATTTGGAGCGCGATGCAAAACATTACTATGAACAGTATCGAGAAACACGGCCCGACAAAAAGAAGTTTTGTGGTGTAAAGCTCAAAGAACTACCGGAGCTCGAATATCTCTATGAAGTCAACATCTTTGTCTATTCCCTCGAGCCCACATCTCCGCTTTCTTGATGTCACCAACTTTCTTGCTCCCAGTTTCAGCTACGACAAGTTTCTCAAGGCCTACGAGTGTCCTCAAACTAAGGGGTTCTTTCCTTATGAATGGCTAGATTCTCTGGAGAAATTAGAACACCCTTCCCTTCCATCTTACGAAGCCTTCTTTTCTACGTTAAAAAACAAGAACATTTCTGTTGAAGACTACCAGTACTGTCAGCAGGTCTGGGCCGACAATAATATGAAGACCTTTCGAGAATTTCTCATCTGGTACAACAACCTAGACGTCCAGCCTTTTTGCGATGCTCTTGAAAAGATGTGCGCCTTTTGGAAGGATAAAAGCATCGACATGTTGAGACAAGGCATTTCCATCCCCGGTGTCACTCTAACGTACCTCTTCACAAGTCTGGAATCTGACATCTTCTTTTCTCTGTTTGACGGAAAAAACAAAGATCTGTACCATCTCTTTAAGAAAAATATGGTGGGTGGACCTAGCATCATCTTCCACCGATACCACGAGGCGGGAAAAAGCAAAATCAGAGAAAAAATAAACGGAAGATCAAGGAAAAGACTGAACTAAAGATGTGTCAAAAGATTGTTGGATACGACGCCAATGCATTGTATCTATGGGCCATCATGCAAGATATGTCCACCGGATCGTTTACGAGACGAAGAGAAGAAACTGGCTTGAAGAAAGAAAGTTCCTCCATAATGGCCACAGAATGGTTACAGTGGAAGGCGCACGAAGGAGGAATTTTTATACGCCACCAAATGAGCAATACAGAAAAACGCATTGGTGAAAGAAAAATACCAGTGATGGTTTTCACGGTCCTTCGCAAACAGTCTTTCAATTCCATGGTTGTTTTTGGCACTGGCATAACTGCCATCTTAACAAAGGAAAGGAAATGAATGAGGTGAGGAAAAGACCCATGACAGAGTTACTAAAAGAAAC
>JAHPZR010049350.1:22500-30649 GCA_019787425.1 Platygyra sinensis | reverse complement strand
AGTGAATTTGACCACCTTTTTGTAAATACAAATTTCTGATGCCTGTGTACCATTTAGGCATAGATGGATGAATGGTGAAGAAAAGTTAATGAGAATGACGTAATTAATGCTCCCAAAGGGTTCTTCCACAATAATTTACAAAAGTAAGTAAAAAACAACAAAGTCTAAACCGTATACATGTATGAAACTTCAATAAATGTAATTAAGTTCAATGCTGGTACCGATTTATTCTCCAGAGGTCCTTGATGGTACTATTTGGGTTTAATTTCTTGCCCAGTTTGCTAAGGATACAGTACAGTGATCCCATGAAATCACTTGATGGAATTTTTGAAACTGGGAATAAGTTATATAACTTCATTTTTTTTTCTCTTGCACAGTCTTTGTTGCATTGCTCCAGTGCTGGCAGCCAAGGTCAGTATGAATGTACATGTATTCCCTTGACTACAATATAAAAATTGTAGGAAATGGAAACTCATACAGAGATATTCTTATTAATTGCATTAAACTTTAATTTGTAACAATCAACTTCAGCTCATCCCAGGAGTTGAGATAACAGTAGGCCATGATAAGGATGATGGGGGCCGCTGGCCATATGCTGGCACTGCAGATGCTGTGGAACAAATGGGAGCTAAGCACGTCAACAAAGATGTTCACATATCCTTTGAAATAAATAACAATCATTATGAAATGATCAAAATGTAGCTGATTACTTTTGCAGGATATTTTCTTTTGAAAATTTTGGGGCTAGTGATGAAAATGCTATTGATAGAGGTTGTGTTTTTCATTGTATCCTGGCCCCTCTTTCTCTCTCTTCTGATTTCTGTATAAATTTTATTTAGTATAAAATGTCCAAGAAATTTTGATAAGGGATACAGTATTTATTAAAATGTGCAATAGTTCTAAACTGTGCATACTGGATATTAATGTTGTGGACATTTGTTTTCTTTGACGGTTGAAACGAAATACATGTAGATGAACAGAACAAAGTTGTCACAACTCCTGCATTTATGTGTGAGACAAAAGTCCATGAGATCCATGATGGCATCGGAAAAATGATAGAAAAGATAATGAAAATGACATAGGGAGCACTCTAAAGAACTGCATCTCAGTTGTCTTGGCAGAGTTTGCTCCTTCATGGAAATGTACTGTGAGCAGGTGACATTTCCCTGAACTGTGAATGTTTTGCTCAAGTGCCATTTAAGATAATGTCAGTAACAAAGGTATTACTTTTAGTTTCTTTTATATCAAAAACTGTTGGGCTTCAGTGGTGAGCAAGTGAAACACTTAGCTATTTGCTTAACTTGAAGGCAATAAAGGTAAATTAACACTGTTTGACTCAGTTTGGGAAGCTGACATTTCCATTGGAAATTTGGCTTTGCTCTTATCTTCAAAAAATTGTTATGGTGGCTTAATAAGTGTCTTAAAGAAAACAAGCCTTCTTGGTTCGATGTTTTGTTGGCACACAATAGGAAACTATACAGTTTAATCTTAATCATACAGTAGGTAGATGTGTTGACTGATGTAAAGAGGAAAGCTGTAACTAGCTATGTTATAATAAAAAGCAGAAGCATATTACCTAGAGTAGGTGATGTGCTTCTGTAAAAAGTTAAGGTGTCCCCTTTTTATGGGAAATTAAAAACAAAACTATTAAACTACTTGGTGACACGTGTACTACTTCAAATCGCAAAAAATGGGCTTTGTCCAAACCCAAAAAGGGGTTTTTTCGGATCTCAAAACCCTTTTGTCCTGTGCAAAATGAGTTTTTCCAATTTCTAAACTGCTTTTCTGCAACCTAAAACCATTTTTGAAAAACTGGATTATGCCAATCCCAAAACCAGTTTTTGCTGATTTCAAAACCGGTTTTTACCGATTCCAATTATCTGTTCTTTCGATTTCGCGATCTGAAAACTAGCTCTTGCTGATCCTAAAACCGGTTTTGGCTTTTTGTCCAACCAAAAACAGGTTTTTGCTGGCATCAGGATCAGTTTTCCCTAAACGACCTAAACCAGTTTCTATTGATCCCAAAACTGATTTTTGCCTTTCCCAAAACCGGCTTCAAAAGCCAGACAGTGTATTTTTCATTTGAGTGATAAATTTAAGTTGCATGCAAATTTGGAGACCAAAAAAAACAATAAAAAAGTCTTGTAATAATGTAGGCTTCTACGCAGATGCTCTTTGGGGCAGGGCTCGTCCCAAAATCTTTGTCCCCAGGGGGAGGGAGATTGCGTGACGAAACCAAAGAGCATTGAGGAGAAGGCCCTGGGGACGAGGTTGGAGCCCGAAAAACATTTCCCACCCTAGATTTCCACAGACTCTCTATTTTTGGGTTCGTCGAAATCGCAAGCCAAATGTTTATAACCCCGGATTGTCAACTGAATGAGCCAAAACTCAACGGGGTGAGGCTGGGGGGAAACACAGTCAATTTCCTTGCGTGATCGTGAAGGCTCCGCTGACACTTGAGACGGACAGGAGAAAAATACGAATCACGAGGAATCCACGAGAATCGATCACGAGAAGATCATCCATGCACCGCAGGCTAATTTGACGGGCAGAACGGCAAACGTGGTAGGTTTACTTTACCTTTATCCTGCAATTTTTTCTTAAATAAGAGCTTGCTTTGAACACTGTTTTGTTTTGATCTGCAAGAATCACGGGGAAGTTGTGAGGTGTCATCCTCGAACTAGAATAGACGTTGCGTTTGCTTGAGGTGAGAATAATTTTATTGTCAGCCGTACTTTCCTATCCCTTTAGTCAAGCTCTTTATGTCGTTTGAAAGTGGAAATGTGAAAAGTTCCATTCACCTAATACTCCTGAGAACGTGCGTGACAAAATCATCTGATCGACTGTAGCTGCATCACGTTGTACGCAAAACTTTGTTTGAATCAAATCTTGTTTATTGATTTGTGCACGATAACTCGATGAGAATAAATTAATATCAATCAAATAGATAGAACGAAAACAATGAAAAGAAGTCAAAGGAACGTACAAGTTACATATATCACACGAAACACCCTGGGGAGGGGGAGTCATCAGGGGGAGAGGGTGTGGTGGGGTGGTACTCTGAATATATGGTTGAGATACGTTTGGGGTATGGTAGGGAATGAAAATCTCGCCTACACCAGACCATGTTTAAGGGAGCCTTCATAATTTATGGGGTGAAGCGCCATGAGGATTTGGAAGCAGGGATCAGCTATTTTCTTGTAACAAACTGGGGGTTGGTGTGGTGACAAAAAGATCATTTTGAAGCCTGGCGTGCATTTCTCAAAAGACCCAAAAAACTTCTCGGGCCCAAGAACAGACCCGTTAAGCCTGCTTCTGAAAAGTTTTTCAGATATTTCTCAAAAAGCCCCAAAAATTTGGAGCCCAAGAAAGACATCATTTTTTGCTGTAAAATCTAGGGATACTCACTTCCTCCCAAAAAAGTCTTTGGTTTCTTTTCTCGTCCATAATTAATAAAATGGCCTCTGCTGATACTGCATCAGAGCCAAGGCCTTCCATAAAAAGAGAGAGAGAGAGTTTGAGAGGTGAGAGAGAATGATGTCGGAATGAAATGAGCATTTTACCATGGTGAAATTCAATAGTTAGTAGTGGTTAACAGACAATGCAAAATGCAGAGAAATTTTCATACTTGTGAGGCTAATTAGGGAGTGAATTTGATTTTTTTCTGCCATAAGTCTCTAAATACAAAAACCACCCAAATTTGTTTCACATTCTAGCCAGGCAAAGTCCTATACAGTGCATAATAACTGAAGAGATAATGTTAAACTCAAGAATTTCACCAAAAAAACATTTACAAACTGCTAGGCAAACTTAAGAGGCCTAACAACAACAGAAACACGTCATTCAGCAACTGCTTCGTAAATTTTGCCAGCTAGAAAAAAACAAACTCGCACAAACTGCATTTAGTACTTACATCAAACTTTCCTTACATTCTCAAGACCCTCAAGCGGTCAATCAAAGTACAATAAACGGTGTTGGAACTGTGCAAATGAAAGCAAGAGCTAATAGTTAATCCATAATTTGATGAAAGATTTGATTTGTGCCGATGTGAGGAACCCAACTCAGTGCAGCCGTGTCAATTTAGGTTTTTTAAACCAATCACTACCAAGCTCACGTAACAAACTGGAGAAAACAACTCGAAAATCTGGGGTGTTTTTGTGCTTTGAGAAACACTTTCTAGGACCCGAGAAATTCAGCCAAAAAAAAAGCCCTGAAAAGTTTTCGGGCCTGAGAAATTTTTGGGTCTTTTGAGAAACGCATGTCTGGCCACAAATATGGGTTATTGACCAAGTGTGAGCTCAAGATCAAGTTCTTTTTTTGCGTGTTTATGTACCGAGACAGAGTCGAGGTCCAGTACTGCTCAATCCAGAGTCAAGTGCACTTTTAATAACCATGAAGCCATCAAGCCACTCGGAGGATAATATGAAATTTTATTCACAATTTTTTTGAAATTGTGCTTTTCAGAATTACTAGAAGATAGCACCTCAGTCCAGGACTTTGTCAGCTGGAAATGAATAGCTTACAATTCATCTTTGCCCTTACCCTTGTTCCCCTGGTGTTGAGTAAATATGAACCGACATGGGAATCACTGGACTCGCGGCCTCTCCCCTCCTGGTATGATGAGGCTAAGTTTGGTATTTTCATGCACTGGGGATTGTACTCAGTACCAAGTTTTGAAACAGAATGGTTTTGGTACCGCTGGAAGCATCAACAGAGGGTAGACTTTGTGGAATTCATGAAGGAAAACTACCCACCAGGCTTTGAGTATGCAGACTTTGCTCCAATGTTCAGGGCGGAGTTCTTTGACCCTGAGGCATGGGCTGACCTTTTGACAAAGTCTGGTGCAAGGTGAGTTTTATGAAGGAGTTATACTCTAACACTAGTCAGCTCTGATGCAGCAAGTGAGCTATTTTTTGTCTCATATACTGGTTAGTGGTTGGTTTTATTTTCATTTGGTGGTTTTGCTCCTTTAGAAAAGACTGAGCTCTCAACAGTCTCAAGATTCATTTTCGCTTCATTTTCTACCCAAAATATATAGTTGTCTACATTGTATTTTCCATATGATTGATAGACTTGTGAAGCTCAATAACCTGTGGAGCTGCAATGTGTAGTTTATGCCGACTGGGACTCTATGATCTGGTCCCTGGTAGGCTCAACCTTGCTGAATAAATGTCAAAGCCATGTAGAGTCCAGACAAAGATTGACTTTCCCCCTACCCATCCAGGTAGTAGCTTTAAAACATGGGGCTAAATCACCCTATGCATCCTATAAACATGTAAAAGAGCAGCTGATCACATTAACCCCAAGACCCTATTTTCCAGTTAGGGAATTGGAATGGATAATTATGACAGATATTTCCAATAATTATTGTATTAAGACAGCAATATAGATGTCTTCATTGCAGCAATTGTGTTTTTTGTGGTAGATAAGTCCACCACTAATCTTATAAACACAAATTTCTCACAATTTTCCTGTTTAACTTGAAAATTTTAATTATCTTTTAGATATTATGTCCTGACAAGTAAACATCATGAAGGATGGACAAACTGGAGATCAAACGTATCATGGAACTGGAACTCTGTTGATAATGGACCTCATAGGGATCTTGTGGGTAAAGATAGTTATTTAATATTTTACTGAGAAATATTTACTGGTATGTGTCTCTTGTAATAGATAAGGTTTTGTTCCCTAGAACTTTTTTATTAGATTACTTTATTTATAGTACACTCAACAAAATTACTCAATTTTGATTGGTCGAGAGCAGTACAATTAATCCCAAATTGTAGTCCATAGGAGTACTTATTTTAATAACTTTAAGAGCCGCTCTCTATAATTTTCAACAATGGTCATTTGGACGAGAACAAATCAAATTCCTCAAACTTTCTCAGATGAATGGTCTAGATCAGTGATTCACAAAAATATAACTTTCAGTTCACTGAATTCGATTCGTAATTTAGCGCTGGGGCCACCATCTTGGTTTTGGCCCTCTGAGAGGGCTTTTAGCGGCCATTTTAGGGCACATTTTTAACAATTTGCCATACAAAGAAAACGACATAAATCCGGGTAAAAACCCTTTTTTCCAGACAAGCAAATGTTACTTGTTACGTTGGGAGGCTGTTTTGGCAATTTAATCTTTATCTGATTTTTTTACAGAATTTTTAATTTCTTCCCTTTTGGACTACTCAGGAAGCCCGTAAAAAAGGCGAAATTTAAAGGAAAATATCCCCAAAAGTACATCACTTGAGATCCCTAAACAACTTTCCACTTAAAGAGCAATGTCTCGTCTGTAAAAATATGCAATAAAATTTTGGGGCAGTTAAAACTGTCAATTTTTAGAAGACGACGTTTAAGCTCTGCTTTTGTCAATAAAGAGCTGTCGTCCTAATTAGCAAAATAACCTGAAAATACTGATATATTCCACTTACCTCACGACATGTTCACAACTGGATGCTCCACGATTCCTCGTGTTATGTCATCAGTAGGTTTCACCAATATTTTTGATGATTAGTGTACGAAATCACTCCGAGACATCACAACGGTTAAGTAGATTTCAACTCTCCGAAGCCCTCGTCATTAATATTATTTGTCTTTCGCTTCATAAGCCGCCGTTTACAAGAAGTTTAACAATTTGCCGAGATCCTATCTGACCTAGAAGTCTATTAGCAGCCTTTAAAATCTTCCTGTTAATTGAGGATTCTCATCAAGAACTCGTTTAACTCAGTTCTGTTTCGATCTGTTGTGCACCCGCCGTTATTCCAGAGATTGTGTTACATTTGACAAGTGGATATGTTGCAGGTAAAATCTGTTCTCAGGTAAAACCAGTCATCAAACTAGGTTAAAGTTGTGATCCTTAACTACCTAGGTTGAATTTGTACGCAACCTAGTTCAAATCAGTTATCAATGCAGGTTCAATTGTGTGCACATTTTTTTTGGAGGGGCAGATGAATAAAAAGGAAATTATGTAATAAAACAGAAAAGAAATTACTTCCACAGTCTCTATCTAGTCTTCTTTCTGTCACCTCCTCTCCCCTATTCCAAGCACACCTTTTACACTAAGTACTATTCACTCCACTTTACATATCACCCTCCCCGCCCCCACTGAGCAACATTGCATTGAATCATGAGAATAAGAAACTTTAACAGCAGGTTTTACTTTTTTTTCTTTTTATCATGTACTCACCGGGATTTGAACCGCCAACCTCTAGATCTGCTTCCCACTGTCATTACCACTTGGCCATGAAAGCACTGGATGCAAGAGCTCTCATACTTGTTTTAATTATCAGTTCATCACCCCAAGCCCCTCTCGTATAAATTTTAATTTATTCATAAATACATGTAAATTTTAATTTATTCATACATGAACTTTGTCTTAATAGACCTTTTTCGCTTGTACATTTTGTTTTCCCAATACAGATCATGTGATGATACTCAGGAGATTTGATCCTTTGTCTTGTTCATTAAAAAGAGTACATGCAGACATATTCATGCTTGCAAAACAAAACAAAGGATCAAATCTCCTGAGTATCATCACATGATCTGTATTGGGAAAACAAAATGTACAAGCGAAAAAGGTCTATTACTAAGAAGCTAACCAATTCCAAATGAGTGGTTAGGCCTAATCACTAACCTGAGAGCTCAACCCAAACTACTAAGTCATATGCAAAGTTCCCAGCTTAACATGAAAGCTAACCATTCTAAATAAGTGCTTAGGCCTAATCACTAACTGGAGTGCTTAACCCAAATTACCAACTTAAAGACACATGCTCAAATTCTGCTCAAAATTAAAAATTAAACTGGTTTGAAAATTTCAACCTATAGTTTGAAAAATATGAACAAGTTTGAAAAATTTAAACTGGTTTTAAAAGAAATTAAGCCAAAAATAAATTGAAACCATAACATTAAATATGCGCTTTGCATGCAAGCACTGTGCTCGCAACAAAAATGGCGAATCGATGTACAGATTCAGAAGGGTTTTATTGAAGGCCCGAAGAGCTGAAACCTAATTCTAAAAACAAGTCTAGCCCAGTTAACATCTACATTGATGACTCATTAATCTACCAAAAAGTGTATCAATGGCTGAAAGCAAAGGCACAAAACGAAGAAAACTCCATCACAATCAACTGAAAAGACAAGCGCTGAATAATTGAGA
>JAHPZR010049350.1:5000-17500 GCA_019787425.1 Platygyra sinensis | reverse complement strand
AAAAAATCAGATAAAGATTAAATTGCCAAAACAGCCTCCCAACGTAACAAGTAACATTTGTTTGTCTGGAAAAAGGGGTTTTTACCCAGATTTATGTTGTTTTCTTTGTATGGCAAATTGTTAAAAATGTGCCCTAAAAAGCCCTCTCAGAGGGCCAAAAGCAAGATGGTGGCCCCAGCGCTAAAATACGAATCGAATTGAACTGAAAGTTATATTTTTGTGAATCACTTATCTAGACCACTCATCTGAGAAAGTTTGAGGAATTTAATTTTTTCTCGTCCAAATGACCATAGTTGAAAATTATAGAAGGCGGCTCTTAATAACTTAAAAGTTTCCATGGAAACGAAGCGTACGCACAATCATTAGCGGCAAATTTCAACGTCAATGTTATGATCAATAGATACCTGTCAAAAAAAGGTATCTGCTGACCAGTATCACGTGACCATATCGCGGGCTCAAGTGTACAGCTCATCGAGGTCACATGTTTTTTTGAAGTTGCCCGCTGACCAAGTGCTGGTTTTTGATTGGATCGCGGGCTCATGTCAGGTTAACTTGTTGAAAACCGGGCAGGCTCGGGCAAGATTGTGCTAACTATTGTACATTGATTGTGATTGTTCAACCATACATGATGAAAAGGCGAAGAAGACAGGTGAAATTATTTTCAGTGTTACACAAAACCTAACTTGCGAGTTGCCGCAATTCTTGCGTGATTTTGGTGACTATGCATGTAAATTGAAAAATTACATCATTCTCCCACACTTCGTAATTTTGTTGAATGTACTATAAATAAAAAATCGCACGACCTTCTCTCACAATTCGTGATTAATAGATACTCGTGATTTTGAAAATTCTCAAATTGCACTCGCCTAAAGGCTGGTGCAATTTTGAGAACTTTCAAAATCACTCGTACCTATTAATCATGAATTGTACTTGAGGTTGTGCGATTTCCTATACTAATTAAATGGTGTGTTTGTCAAATACTGAATGGACAGTGCCATTATTTATTTATGTTCAAACCAGTCATCATCTTACTAAATTTGCCATAATTTGCATATTAGTAAAACATTGACCTGTAATACTGTCCAGTGATCATATTTATTGTAAGTAATGTCAGTTGATGGTTTGACTGAGATGTTGACCGATACCCAGTTGATACATCAGCCAAGTATCGGCCTTGCATTGAACGAGTGTCAACCCACACATGGCCAGGATTAATGGAACGCTAGTTCATTGCAAGTTCCCCCTGGCTCCACATATTGTTTGTCCTTATAAATAACAATTTGATGGACACTGAAGGATAAACTGAATGGGGGATGAACAAAAGAGTGTTGGTAATGACCTTTAATAAACCTGTAATAAACTGACCACCCAAATGTGAAGTCTTGTCCTGTAACCAGTGTGTTCTGTAATTTTCAGGGGAGCTAGCAACTGCCATTAGAAGTAAAACCAACATCACTTTTGGATTGTATCATTCTCTCTTTGAATGGTTCCATCCACTCTATTTGGAAGGATCGCCGAAGTAACTTTGAGACACAGGATTATGTCAAGGTATGTCAAATGTCATGTCTCTGTGACAAACATGTAATTTTTCACATTTTTCTCTTTTCCATTCAAGTATAGCCTGCGAAAGCAAACCTATTTCCGGCTGTGGCTTGTCTATGCCGAAAATAACATCTGTGAACTCGAGCCGCGAGAACGATTTCCGTGATGTCAGCTCTTATAAACCAATCACATTTCACCTTGCATATCTGAAGAGGTAACCCGCAGAAATTGTACTTGGTGCTCTTGCTAACGCATGTTAAAAAATGGCGGAGGATGAGTTAAGGAAAGTGTGCAAAGTTTTCGGGTTTGATAGCCCCGATAAGCATCAAGGGGAAGCCTTGTGATTTGTTTTTGAATCCAAGAGCGATATTTTTGTAAATCTTCTATCTGGATTTGGAAAGTCTGTTGTATTTCAGGCTTTGGCCATTGTGTATCCTTGCGAGAAGAACATGGTACTTGTTGTTTAGCCACTGATTAACCTGATGAAGGACCAAGTCAGCCACTTAAATTCACGTGGAATAAGCACAATATCACTCAGTAATGATCAGCTCTGAGTTAGAGATCCGAGCAGTTGAAAATGGTTAACAGTGAGTGGACAGGCTTAATTCGACTCCCGCTGTTTTGTGATGTGACAAGAAAACAACCTGAAACATTTGCCTAACAAGATCATTACAGCATCCTAGAATTTAATTCCAACACAGTAACCTGACAGTTACAAAACACTAACACCTGTTGGATGCTAGTAATGCAAACAAAATAATGGAGACCTGCATAACTGTCCGTGGTAAACATCATGAAAGATCATCCTGTAAGGTCACCACAGGCTAATAAACAAAAGATCACGGTAATAGAGAATCAAAGGCGCTACTGATCCGACCGATTCAATAGTTACAACATAAATGAGCCAATAAACAGAGCTAGCAAACACAACAGCATAAAGATTCTACTTATAGGCCCCACTGAGAAAATACATTGTAAATTCCTCCGTTGAGCAGATCGAAGGCCATAATTCACTAAGAGGCCAACGTTTGCAGGCCTTTTACTTTATACAAATGTCCACAATAGAGAATCAACCAATTCGCTGAGAGAAATATACAGAGAACCACCTTTCATAGGAAAGGTAAATCTCTCTAAGACGTCTTTGTTAGAGCTAAACTCTAAAGAGGTCGCAGACTTGTCACATCATGAAACTGGGAGTCGTGTTAAGCCTGTCAACTCATTGTTAACCATAAACAGACTATCGAATAAGAATTCTCGCAGTCCATTATTGAAAATGTGTTTATTCGATGACCCATATTCACAACTAACTTACTCAGAAAAGCACATGGGTAATTATATTAAAAGTCTCGTGATCAACTGTCAATCGTAAACGTCATTTGAACTCTGCACAAACAAAACATAAACAGAAACCCCATGTGGGCTAATAAGTTTCATGACACAAACAGATCGACTTCAGTTGAACGCAGAATTAGTGAGTGAATTGCCACTGTACTTTTTCCAAACACCTTTATCTTTTCTTCACTGGAAACTTTTGCCTTGCAAAGAAAACAAACCTCGGAAGTTAAAATATTATTCGGTGTTTTAATGGCCCTTATAGCTCATTGCAACCAAATTCCAATTCTAAAATTATCGCCGGTTCCCACAGCCTCACCCCTGCAAAATTTTGACCGAGATCTCGGCGAGATCTCGGCGAGATCTCGCCGAGAATCTCGGCGAGTTTTTGGCCGGCGAGATTGCCGAGATCTCGGCGAGATCTCAAATCTCGGCGGCCAAAAACTCGCCGAGATTCTCGCGAGATCTCGGCGAGATCTCAAAATCTCGTCGAGATTCTCGCCGAATCTTGGCGAGATCTCAAATCTCGGCGGCCAAAAACTCGCCGAGATTCTCGCCGAGATCTCGGCGAGATCTCAAAATCTCGTCGAGATTCTCGCGAGATCTCGAGATCTCAAATCTCGGCGAAATCGCCGAGATCTCAAATCTCGGCGGCCAAAACTCGCCGAGATCTCAAAATCTCGGCGGCCAAAAACTCACCGAGAATCTCGGCAAGATTTCAAGTAAGATCTCGGCGAGATCTCAAAGTCTCGGCGGTCAAAAACTTGCTGAGAATCTCGGCGAGACTCGCCGAGATATCAAAATCTTGGAGGCCAAAACATCTCACCGAGAAAACTGGAAGATATTTTAAAATGTCAACACTCAGATCCAGGTAAGCTAATCATAAATTCGTTGAGTGAAGTAGTTTCTAGCAGACAAAACAAACACACTGAAATACGACTCCTGACTACATGTCAAAAACAAGCAGATTTATTGACAGATAAGAGGGTCCGTCACGTACAGTTCAAAAAAACTTAACAGTTTCAGACACGTCCACCTTCAGTTGACATTTAGCTACCTTAATGAGAGGAAAATCGTTTTTGCTGAAACTAAAAATAGAGGAGAACTAACCTTTATCCTCGGGTCGACTCACGTCCTTTACCTCGTGCAAACAAGAATAATTAACCTCAGATGTACTACATCTGTCAGCCGCAAAGAAGCGAAGAAAATTCGTTTGGCTTGACTACAACCTCATCTCAAAGCGAATGTCATGAAAAGGTTCATCTTCATCAACTGCTCAAGTTTTGCACTTTGCTAAAAATTGTTCCGTGTACCAGACTTCAGTCTTGCAGGTCTTGAAAAAAACAGTTGTACAAGATGTTTACGAATCCTCTTGAGATTGCTCACATTCGCGATGAAAACGTAAGAAATTAGTTAAACCGTATTTCCTTTTCTTGAACAAAGCAGCTCATTTCATCGTAATCAAGTCCTTTGTATGGCAAGCCAAGCATGACAAAAGTGGGTTGAGTTGAAAATCACTATCGAGTCTCAGTGATCGATGTGTGAGAATGAGAAATCACTGTGCGAGATTGGAAAATCACTACGTGAGATTAGAAAATCACTGTATGAGAAATTAAAATTGCTATACGAGAATAAAAAATTGTCAATGCGAGATCATAAGTACCAATCGAGAATGAAAAACTGCCATGCGAGATTTAAATTAACTGTTGAGAATGAAAAATCGTTGTGTGAGAAAAAGAAATCACCATTCGAGGTTATATAAAGGCTACGAGTCCACAGCTTCTACGCTCGTAATATTAGTAGAATGTCAACTTGAGGATCTAGCATAAATGATCAGTTATTTTGACTATTTTTGAATTCGGCAAAAATGCATGTGCATGATTGTCCGTTTTGAGTCGTTAACAGTGATCATATGCAAATTTCCTTCGAGGCGAAAACAATTCGTTCTTTTTATGATTGTTGTTTTGTTGAAGGAAGTTTGGCGCGGACAAGCATGTCCTTGAGAGATTTTTCCTCCCTGTAAGATACAATCGGTGGCTGATTAAAGATTTCTTTGAGCCTAGCCTGTTGTTAAATCATGTGCCAGTGTTTCATGAGAATCTTTTTAAGATTCGGTGCGGCTGGATTTTAAGTAGTAACAAATGACTATGTAGTTCTGAAGAACTGTATATCCGCTATTAGCGCAAGACCGGTTTCGAACCCAAACTATTGGATTCTTCGTCAGTTGCTTTTTATTCAAAGAGCTCGCAATGGGAGCTAGTGCTGAGTGCTGATAGTGAAGTCAAGTCTCTTTTTATAGTGTTCCTTAATCAGCAAGGTGTTTTGTGATTGGTTGTTAAAGCAATAAGCTGATTGGTAAGAATTGACTAACCAAACACGTTAAGGAAATTTCGATCCTGTGAAGTGTGAAGGTCGCACTCTGGATGTGCTGCACGCGTGGCGTGCTGCGTGAGTAATTAGTGCGAAAAATATGCCAACAAACCCGTTTCATTTCGAAAATGTTAAAAAGACACTCAACTAGAAAGGAGTGATGTAGTATTTTATCGAATTTTATTTTACCGTTTGTTACTACTTAAAATCCAGCCGCACCGAATCTTAAAAAGATTCTCATGAAACACTGGCACATGATTTAACAACAGGCTAGGCTCAAAGAAATCTTTAATCAGCCACCGATTGTATCTTACAGGAAGGAAAAATCTCTCAAGGACATGCTTGTCCGCGCCAAAATAACATGGACATGCTTGCATGCCAAAATGACAAGGACATGCTTGTCCGCGTCAAAATAACTGATCATTTATGCTAGATCCTCAAGTTGACATTCTACTAATATTACGAGCGTAGAAGCTGTGGACTCGTAGCCTTTATATAACCTATGCTTTGACGCCCATTTTTTGCAAGAGTCAAGGTCAACCACAGAAATATTTATTCTCGCATTTTGACTAGGGTGTGTGCTGTTGCCATGGCAACGGGGCTGGTTAAAAACAAGGCTTAAATAATGGTTTTCGTTTATTTTAAAAAAATCCAGTCGTTAGATTATTTTCATATTTTGCACACTAAGAATTGACATTAAATCCCTTCTGTCAACATGGTTCTAATAAAATTTTGACATAGGCGATTTTCGTAATTCGCCGTTAATCGTTTTCTGTATTATTAAAAATTCCCTATGTCAAAATTCAGATTTTTTTTTGATAGATCATTCACGTGGTCTCTGATCTATTTTTCTGCCAAATTTCTTGAAATTCTAACGACTGGATCGTTAGAAATCGGCAGGTTTCTGCTAAAGCAATCGGTCTCAATTTTTCGAGCAACTGCGCATGCGTCGCATTTAACTGGGTTCTTTCGGCAACAAACAAAAGCTGAAAATTGCTGGGTTCTTTGCATCGTTACCTTTTCTAACATATCTTTGTAATAAGACTAAAGCCATCAATACACTGCGTTCAATTATAGAGAAAAATAACACAGATAGTGCGGGTGTTGAGTAAATAAAATGACCGCTCTATTGACGGCATGTTTGTTTTTTGAAATCCTTGTGCACGTGCTGCAAAAGCACGCGCGGAAAGGTTTGAGAAGAAGGATAATATTTTACGTGACTGGGCAAAAGATAAGATACAAAAAAATCTTGCCGAGGCATTAAACAGGTTCGAGAAGCCAGAAAACGAAAGATAAAGTCATTTCTTTTAGAAAATGATACAGAAATAATTTTCGAGCAGTCTCAGTCGGCAGTCGAATGAGACTAAACCACGCACAAACTTGGTGTTGGTAAGCCGAAAACCATTGCTTTATCTCGAATTTAACAAACCCAGTAAACAAAATGTTTCTGAGATTAATTTATTTAATAAATTCAACATTTCCCAGTGTCAAAACAACTGTTGACACACTGATTGATGTCAGGAAGGAAACATCAAAACATCACTTCTTAAAATCGGTAAAATAAGTAAATAACCTTGCTTTCCAATGCGAATGTTCCGGTCCGTTTCAGGGCACAGCAGCGAGTAAAGTATAGCTAACCACAGCTCACGGTTAACAGTATCGCAGCTAAAATGTGTCTCAGACACCATATCAAGCTGATTTGAAAATCACCAACCACAGAAGACAAAAATCTCCACCATCATTTACACTCCTTTCATTCAAAACTCGAATCAAATGGCATCTTGGTTGACCGCAACCACAAGTTTTCCAAGGGTATTTTTTCAATTCCTGTAATTTTCAAGGCAATGTCGAAGCTTTTCGGCTCACAGGGCTGCTCCGATGACAAAAACTGACTTGATTTTTTCAGCATTTTCTTCAAGATTTGTAGATTTCGCAGTTCAATTCTGCTTTCGCTCTAAGTTTTCATTCCACGAGAGCCAGGTTTGACAGTGGCGTGATTTTTCTCGATTATAGATCACAGAAGACGCCAAAATGTGGTAAGAACATCAGTGACACACTCGGCTACGCCTCGTGTGCCACTTTTTTGTTCTTACCACATTTTGACGTCATCTGCGATCTTCTACTGAACAGACGCACGGCATCATGAACTCTATTTGTTAAGTATAAATTCTATTGTTCTAATTTCGCTAACCTCTCGACAATAACCCCGGAGCCACTCGTCGAATCTAATTGTAATTGTAAAACGATTGACCGTATTGTCTCGGTTTCCTCTGATAACCCCACGGCCATAAATAACTAAAACATATTTGCAAATACTAGCAAGCTAAATTTGGTAGTTTTCTTTGTGCCAGTAGAAATAGGTGCTTCGACTTGTTTTCTAGAACTTAATACATCGCCTGTTACGTTTGGAGACCAATAACCATTTTGCTTATACCTCTCGTGAGCTGCGAGAATGCATGGAAAGCGCTACCACTGGTTTGGTATAAACCTGATTGAAGCAAACGTTTGATAAAAAGTAAAAACTATAGACGATACTACTTTATGGAATTATGCACATGAATATTCAAGACCGTGTCCTCGTTGCATTAAATGATCGTAGGTCTAAGTTGTGACTGCCTGTGCCTTCCTGAATTCGAAGGTAGCTAAGTTTGAATACAAAGGGGAAATTACATTTATACAGGTAGTAATAGCGGAGCTCAGGGGGCCCGAAGGGCCGCCAAGCGGAGCCCCATACTCATATAGGAAAGAAAAGGAAACCCATGAGTTGATTTTCTCATGGTTATCATGGCTAGTGGCTAGCCCAGGATTAAAATTTATTCGAATTATAACTTTTTCTTCTGGACAAATGTTTTTTTGCTGCTTTGTTTTGTGTATATGGTGATATGATGAAACTCAAAACAGACAACCTCACTGCAAAGTTACAAAACTCAAATCAAACTTCTACCTTTTCCTGGGTTAGCTCAATCGGGCACTGAACAACCTGGCCAAGGAGCTACCCTTTTAGGCTGGCCTAAATCTACATATTAAAGTAGTAATAATGTCATACAGCCCTCATTCTTACAACGTAAACCGTTTTAATCCGTGTACACGGTCCGTTGGAATTAGGTCCGGGTCAAACGCCGTACTTCACGTGAGCCGAACCTAATGACAGTTGGGTCGACTCAAATAATTGAAGAACGCCTATTGGAGTCAAACGTCGAACTTAATTCAGTCGCTCAGCCGCTCCAAATATAAAATCAGCCGCACTTAATTGGGTCAAAAGCCGAACTTCGTGAGCCGAATTGGTTGAATTGGGTTCGGCTCATGTGAAGTATGGCGTTTGACCCGGGCCTTAATGCAGATTAGTTTTAGTTCGAAATGTTCTCAGAAAACTATTGTCGAATCGTTTATTCTTTTTTCTTGACAAAGTTTTTCAAATATCGCCAACACCAGCTTGAAATGTACGTTCAATTACACTTCTAAGCCCTAATTTATGTGGCTAAAGCTCTTAAGCAAGCGTAGCATTATCGACACCTTGCACAAACGGCCTAATTACGGGGATTACGGTAATTCCCCTGAAATAAAACTGACAATAGATTTTCGTTCAAACTTTGCCCACTGAATATTTATCATATGACAACTTCAATTTTGAAATAAAATATGGGGGTGCCCATGCTCATTAAGGAGTACTAAGGCATTGAAAATGACCCATTTTGGCATTATTTAATACTTATTAGAAGAACTCATTCCCAGTTGTAAAATCTTTGTGACCGAAACTCATGAGAACACGCATTGATTTACAGTCATTACATTGTGTTGGACACAAATAAACATTTTTAAGTTTGATTTAGACAGAAAGCTGAAGTCTCGATTAAAATTTGAACCAAATTTCTTGACATGGTTACCAAACGGCAAACCAGAAAAGTACACAGTGTATCTGCTATTTTCCTTGTTTATTCAATTTTCAGCAATAGAAATCAGATAAGTCTTCTCTCACGCAAAGTTTATGGTAGGTTCATTACAATGACTGTAAAAATAGGTGGGGTACCCATGCTCGTTGGTGAGCTACAGCCATTTTTTAACTGACAGAGCTCAATATCAAGGCAAATTTGCCTTGTTTTTACTATGCACGTGCACGGGCGCGCGCTAAATGACGCCATATATTATGCGAAGAAAGGATGCGTAATGCAAATGTGAGGGATGACCTTAATAGCAACCCGTAACATCTCAGAGGCTGATTCTTGTGCGACAATGGACGACTGCACCGTCATTGAACTTAATGATGTTCTCAGGCAGACTTCCTTTACATAGCAATTATACATAACTCATCGATCAGCTCCTTCTCCGAGTCAGCGCTCGAACTATTGGGAACTGCCTGCAGCAAGCAGTTTTCCGCATTTCATGTTAGGCAAGCCTGCCTTTAGGAAGCCAAACATGAATGAAGAGGTTCAATTCTACATGCAGGTTTTTGAAAAATCAGCCAGATATACATTGTGCCCCATATTGAACTCCACATTCATGCTGGAACTCCTGGATGCCTTCTCGGGTTACAGGCTCTTGTGAAAAACCCTACAGGAGCAACAAGAATTGGTATACATTTTTCACTCCAATCCCCTTTTAAACCAAGAAAAAGCAATATTTTACGTAAAGTTAACTAAGAAACATAATTATGATTTTATTGGAACTGAGGAAGTGCCCAACTGATCTGTGGACTCGAGGCTTACTTTGACTCTAGGACACATTAGCTCTTCGGATATCTAAATTTGAAAAGCACTACAGATGTTTTCACTCAAAGTTCTCAAAAGACATTTTTAACTCTGAAATTTGTATAAATAGATACGATTTATTATTAATTAGACCTCATGTCATACAATTCAGGGAATAATCGTGCTCGTAATTTCAAATCGGCTTCGTGCTTCGCGTTTACCTGATTTTGAAATTACTTGCACGGTTACTCCTAAATTGTACTCCACTCAGTCCAATCACTATTACTAGGAATGTGGCCTCCAATACAACCAAAGATACAACCAATCAGAATATTTATGCCATTGGCCTATTTCTTCTTTTTTTGTAGCGCAAATAGCTGACATCGTTGCATCAACAAAAGCTCTTGGTGGAAAGATAATAGGAGGTTAGTAGAAATTGACCTGCATGGATAGAAAGTCTCTCAGAGAGAAAATGGCAAATAATCATACTTAATAAATATCAGCATTAGAGTGGTTTCAACTGATTGTCGAAAGTAATCAGGCAATTACTTTACGATTTTGCTTTTTTAATTTTTTGAATTAGCTGAGTAGTCTAATTTGTATAGGTAATCATACGGTTTCGAGTTCAATTTGGAGTTAATTTGCACGAGTGAGCTTTTTGAAAAACTCACTCTTGCAAATTAATTTCAAATTGAACGAGAAAAACGTATGATTACTTATTAATAATACAAACATGAAAAATTTGCGCGGAAAAAGTGCCGGAAGATGTTTTTTGAAGCCATTTTTTCACATTCGAGAAAACCTTTTTCAGAGTTTCTGTACAAACTTTTTGTCATTGCTTTACATGAGATCATTGGCCTACAAAATTTTTCATTGTCTTTCTGCAAATGTGTGATTTGCACTGGTGTTACACTTTTTGCACCGGTATTACACTTGAACTGCACTGCTCTCAGCCATTCAGAATCGAGTAATTCTTTTATGTGTATTATTAGGTAAGTATTTGGCTTGGTGTTAATTACGACACTCAATTGAAAACCGCTCCAACGCTACTGAGTAACACTCTTTTTGCAAGGGCTTTTTGGTCTGCAGCTCGCTGTTTTTCGTTCTTTCTTTAACTCTTTTTCTTTTTCGGCATGAGTCTGGAGGTGATCATAAAGAAACTGTAGGGCTGTGCTTTTCGGCTTTAAAAAAGAGGAGATGTTATTAAGAGTAAATCACTAGAAAATTCATTCACCTTGAAAACACGTGTACTAGTGTTCACCTCACTTTTTGTTTGTAAGGGGTGTTCTGGCGCCCGAGAGTTTTTTGGTGACAAAACGTCAGTTATAGAAAAAAAGTTTTGCCACCTTATGTATTTCGCGAACTGCGCAAGGAATTCGTTTTAAATCGAAAGAACCACTATGTCGCCTCAGTCTTATCTAATTAATTTGCCTTTTAACTCGCCGCCAGGAGTCCTCAGGAATACCAAAAACCTTTAAGAAAACCTCCGCTAAAAATTCTCGTTTTAAAGAATTGCGAGTAATTCAAAATATTTAAAATACTGCTGAATACATTAAGCAAAGACAGGTCCAAACGTTTTTCTGCGCGTTCCGCTAGATTGGCTTCTTGTTTTTTTATTCTCAACGTGTCAGCAAGAGTCACTTTTTTAATTGCAACCACTTGGCCGTGAAGAACAAAAGTGTCAAGTTACCATTTGAAACTAACAAGTAAAAATATCACGTGACATGTACCTGTAACAGAAACAAGAAATTTGATTGGCTGTTTATAGAAGATCCAATCTGATTAGACTGTTCACAGTCCCCTATTTTTCCGTGCGATCGTAGATATCGATCGTTCAGTTCGACCGGGCCGCCATCTTGGTCTCTTGATGTGAGCGAAACTGGGGAGAGAACAAAATGCCCTTGGGTAGGGGTGGTGGGGTTAATAGCGGGGGTGAGGGGGCGTAAAAAATAGGGAGACTGTAACTGCTTCACTCTGTCTCGCGTTCACGGAGTTAGTTGCTCCAGCAACGGCAACACCTGATTGGTCGAGAGACAATAAAGTTCATCAGAGCGCAGCAGAGCGATGACAACTTGAGTGACAGAAAGTGACATTCATCACTTCGCAGGCTTAGGCCAAAATGGCATCGATTTCAGAAGAATTCTGGAGACTGTTTTGATTTTGATCGTCTGTCTGCTTCTAGTCTTGGAGGATTGATGTTAAAGCGCGAGCAAAAAGAGGCGGTTTCTCGTTCACGGGAAGATTTTCCATCTTGTGGATCCATTTCAACACCGCGATGCATTTTCAAAAGAATTTCAAGGCGAAACTTGTCAACTCCAGCCCATTCAGAGATCTTAAATAGATTTCCGGTCGAAATGTATTTGTTCTTTCCGCCGTAATCACCGACTGAAGTTTTGAAATTAACGCCACAAACACGGCACGCATCTGAACTTGCGGGCTTTGTCGCCTATTTGCAGTCAGAGAAGAGATTTTTCCTCCCTCGACTCAACTTAGTAACTGCATTGAATCGATTTCGTGAGCAATGCTAACTTGAAGGACCTTAATTAAAATGTCTCGAAAATTCACAACTAT
>JAHPZR010049348.1:87500-95892 GCA_019787425.1 Platygyra sinensis | reverse complement strand
TTTTGGTAGCTTGTTGTGGTGTTTCCTGTTAGGGTTTGTTTTACTAATAGTAGGCCTGGTGGCAAGCAGTTTCCTGTGAGGCCATGTGAGTGGCCATTGTTGTAATTTATGCGTGTGCCATTACATGTGATTGGAGTTTTACTGCGCTTGCTTAGTGTTTGGGGCATCTTGATCAGGTTTTGAAGTGTTTTAGTGTTTTCTCCCACCATCCTCTCCCCTTTTATTATTATTACCTTATTATTATTATTGTCTTTGTTGTTGTTACTATTATTGGTTATTACTGTTATTATTATTTCCACGGAGCTCGTGGCTCTGTGTGACGGGTGCTTGGGCTGGGGCTGGGTATGGCGGGCAAGGCTCGTGGCTGGGTTGTGGGTAGGGCGGGCTTGTGGGGTGCTCTTGCTACCTGGGTTTGGAGTCAGCAGCTCCAGCCCCCAGGTTCCTGGGCACCCAACCTCCATATGCCACGCAGGTGTTAATGGTGCAACAATTATTTAAAATTATACAGTCAAGCCTGTATATAACAGCCCCGTATTAAGCAGCCAGCCTCTATCAAGCGACCAGTTTTCAAAGTCCCAATTTTTCGCTCATGCAAACAATGTATTTGTTACCTTATTAGGTGGCCACCTCTATAAAGCTGAAAAGCCACCCTTTCACAGTCCCATGTTTTTCTTTTTTAGTTTTTACCAGTAGAAAGCGGCAAACCCTTAACGTACATGTAATGACTATGTATGAAAAAGATATTTTAGTGTGAACTGTAAGACATAGAAATACAGTACTGTATATCATAGAAGACTAGAGGACAATTTATTGCACAGTAATTTACACAAATCAATGTTTTGCATCTTACATGTATACCGTTAAGTTACAAGTTGGCACTGAACTTTGCTTACAAGTGTTGATCACTTGAAAGAGTGTTGATTGTCCTATCAAATGCTACCCTCTCCAATAAAGACCACCACCACTACCACTACCACTACCACGACTACTACCACTACTACTATTGTTTCCTTACATGACATGTTTTTGCATGATACACCATTAAAATTGACATTAGACCACTCCCAATGAGTAACGCCGCCAGTTCTTTAAGTCCAGAGGGTGGCCATTATATACAGGTTCAACTGTACCTTGTAGGCACAGCTAGCATAAATTTTGAAGCAGACATTATTGAACACAAGATTGTCACTGCGTGTAACATAGTCATATATTTCTAATAAGTGTTAGACAAGATTTTTTGGGATGTGTTCATCCTACAACTGGGGCAAAGTACATGTATAACATAAGTAGTTGCATGTAGCTAGGTTTAAAAGAAGTGTGTATGATTTCTAGAAAGCTGCAGCCTAAGGTGCAGTGATTTTGACCTGCCCGCTTTCACAAAGTACTCGAGCCTGCGCCATCAGTAATGAATGTTTTGTAGCTCAGCACTTGCAACTCGCCAAATTTGTGTAACAAGTTTTCCAAGTTGCACAAGTCCTTTAAAAATAAATTGTATGAGAGTTCTGTAGCTCTGATTTCTTACCAGAAAATAAACTTTTTGAATTGTGTAGCTCAACAAAAGGCCATGATTTGAGGTTAGAATGGTATACTTAACTAATTTAACCTTTTTCATTTGTGAAAACAACATGTAAATTCAAGCAAAAATGTAAAATTAAACAAACACAAACACAAGTTGATGTGCAGTCTGGCAGGCTCGGCTGGTCAAAGCTTTACTTTCTGAAAAAATATTTGTTGTAAATTAATAACTGCATCGCTAGAATGGAGGTTGGGTGCCCGAAACATCCAGGAACTTCCACTATTGGCAGCCAGCTGCTAGATGAAGACTGCTCCCATGGCTGGCAAACCCTGGCAACCCAGCCACGAGCCCCCATGCAGTAAGAGGCACAGGCACCGCCACACTGTTGAAACAGGGGAAAGAGGGAGGGAAAGGAGGTGGGAGGGGAACTGCCTGGGTGATGAGGCGCCACACTACAAAATGTCACAGAATGCCTCCTGTACGTACGCCATGCTATGATCCACAAGCACATGGAATTCCAACACATGCACATATGGATCGACACCGCTGACCTCCAGGGGAATGCAAGTGCTCTTTGTTGTTAACTCCGTTAAATTACATTTAACTGCATTTTACACTGGCAATTTGAAAATGAAGTTTGAGTTTTGCAAACAGTTTTAACAAAATTCCTTTCCTGGAAAATATTTTGTCTAGAACAAGTTACATGTAATACTTTTATTTAATGAAAAGACTTCATGGGTTGCTGCTGCAGGCTATAACTTAATCATCGCTAGTTCAACTTCATGGGTAGATCGCTATCCCTCATTTGTTCAAAGTTTGTTTTACATCCAATGCCACCAAAGCACATTCAGTTTTGAGCCCAACTTCTGATGAGTTTCAATGTGGTTTTGTGACTGATCTTATGCAAGGAATATCCAAATCATATAATTTGTGAATCTTTTACTGAGTGGCAACTTTGATTGTCACTACCTCTCAACACCCCTACTAAGCCAGCATTTTTCAAAAATTTTTAAGCATGTTCTCAACTTCTTCTGTAGCAGGTCTGTTGGGAAAGGAAAACCATCCAACTAGATTGTATAGTCAAGCTTCAGAACAATAAGAGCACTGGGTAAAAATTCCAAAGAAGTCTCTGTATGGTCAAAGTTGATTTGATAACTGTGCATTCACCTACAGTACTTCAGGGAAAGCAAGCACTTGTGGAGCTCAAGGGGAGCCAGCATTTTTCAAAAATTTTTAAGCATGTTCTCAACTTCTTCTGTAGCAGGTCTGTTGGGAAAGGAAAACCATCCAACTAGATTGTATAGTCAAGCTTCAGAACAATAAGAGCACTGGGTAAAAATTCCAAAGAAGTCTCTGTATGGTCAAAGTTGATTTGATAACTGTGCATTCACCTACAGTACTTCAGGGAAAGCAAGCACTTGTGGAGCTTGAGGGGAGCCAAGCATGATCCATGCTGTTAGAAGTCTTTAGAAGTCTTTATCAAGAAATCAGTCACAACATACGTGTGGCTTTACAATCAATGGCAAACTAAGCTAAGCCAAAAAAATCTATCAAATATATACAAAATCGATAATGATTTAAGTTCAAGGATATAAAGAAATAAATGGTGCGAGCAAGCAGCATGCAGAGTCCAGAGATAACAAGTTCCAAATATGAGACGCCCAGATTCTTGAACACTGTGTTGCCAACTACCACAAGAGGCTTTTCCTGGAGTCATTGGACAGTGCCTCTGTTAGCAAGAGGAAAATACTCTCTTGTGCATACTTACCATAGATTTAAAATATAATCGAATTAACAAAAACAAATTGTATCATGACCACCAACTTTAACCAATTGCAACTCTGATGAAGGTGGAGAGATGCCACCAAATTTCAGAAAAGAAAAGCAACAGATTATGAAAAAATCTTAGAGAATGCTGTGACGTCTATCACTGATTGCAACACTGGAAGCAGTATTTTTGGCCTCTGTCTAGAGTTAATGTTATTTAAATTCATTTTATTCAGTGGTCAAGGTTAACTTGGAACTGGACTATGGTACATACATCTAACAGTAGCTCCTTGAGGTACAACAGGTCCTGTTCCTTGGCGAACTATCTGCTTGAGAACACCTCTGTCTCCTGTTAAATCCTCCATCCTATGGGCCAGCCTCATAAAAGGTGTCTACAGATAGAAAAGGATTATTTCAACTTAACTGGGAAAGAGCTGACACAGCTTGCTTCTAACCCTCCCTATGCTATATAGCATGTGGATCTTAAGTCAAAACCTTTCAATAATAGCATCTTAAATTTGATACTAATAACAAACACAAAATTATTATTAATTATACAGTGAGCATTATTTATGTACTTTTTATGTAGCAAAGAATCAGAAACATTACACCATCTCATTTGTCACTGTCCCTACTCAAATCTAGTTTGGAAGGGTCACCAAGAAGCTCTTCTGGATGTCTCACAGGATTCACTAAGAAAAATTAATGATTATGGACCCTAGCCCTAAAACAATAGAGCTTTATGATGAAATGATCAAATAAAATAAGAGGTTCTACTGAAATTCAGGACAACAGATTTGAAGAAAGTTTGAAAAATACTACTTTCCAATTGTGTAACAAAATAACTTCAAGTTCTCAGCCTACAAGAAATTTAAACATGTAACATGCATTAATTACAATGTCACTGTCTTGCACCTTACTTACTATTTAATATTAGTGGAAAGGTATGTATTTAGGATTGCAGGAGGTACACCAATAAAAAAAATATATCAGCTAATAACTTGCTGCTCTAGTTTTTTTGCATATTTATGATAATCATTATATTTTCAACCGTCTTCAATTTTACTTAATTTACCATTACCTTTAAATACTAGTGAGTGCTACAATTTAAACTTACAACTATAAATGCATAATTATTATTAATTAGGACTATGTATATAAATATAAAGATCTATTAATAACACAATTTTAATTGCTACTCACTGTTGGAATTTTGTTCTAGTTTGTAATAATGAATTTTAAAACAAAACAAAGACACTTTAGCGACAGTCCTACCACATCATCATCTCTATCTGATCCAGAGTCTTCTCCAAAGTCATTACACTCATAATTTAGTTGCTGGAAGACATCCTCAGAATCAAAATATTGTGATCCCTCTTCATCTTCAAAAGCAGCTTGAAAAAAAGAGAAACAAGCTGAATTACTTGAGGTCAATCATGGAACACAGAATATCCTTAATGATTACTAGCGGGAGGTCTTTACGGGAAAATCTCAAACCAACACCTTGCTGTATTGACTTTAGCGAAAGCAAGGTCAATACAGCAAGGCCGAGGTTTGAGATATTCCTGGAAAGACCAAACATTCAAGGTACATACATCGTTTATAACATGGCTTCTTGCTTTGTTTTTGCAGGCCTGTAATCTCCCTGTGGGTATTATTGGAGAATAACATTTAATTTGTTTACCCATGGAGCACTAAGGAGTTCACAAGAACTCATTCAGAAATGTCCATGCATGCCAGGATCAAATTGGAATTTGGAAATGTTAGTTTTTGAGGAGAGGGGAAAGCTGGAGTACCCAGAGAAAAACCTCTCGGAGCAGAGTAGAGAACAACCAACAAACTCAACCCACATATGACCCAGGTCCAGGAATCAAACCCGAGACACATGGGTGGGAGTCGAGCGCTCTCACCACTGCGCCATCCCTGCTACCCAATATAATTCCCCAGAATAAGCTGCAAATAAAAATAAGCCAATCAGAGCTACAAATGCAAGCGATATAATAATAACTCCTAATCCATCCATTTTAGTTTCACACAACCCATTGACAAGATTTTCTGAAGGGGATACCAGAGTAAATTCTACAGGGGTTTCTCTGACAGCATGGGATACAAAACATCTTGAAGAGGCAAGGAAAAATTGCATTAATTTATTTCTGGGGCATTACATCAACTCTTTTTCCCCTCCAGCTGCAAATTTTGACTTACCATACTAACAAGGAGAAGGGTGTGGATATAAAATGGAAAGGCCCATAAACCACCTTTTCCTTCTCGACCTTGACTGGTCAACCGACCTCAACAAGAGCAACCCGCATTGTCTGTGCATGTACTGAATTATCAATTATTTTATTTTATTAAACAGAAGGTAACCAACTACATACCCATGCTATCAAGATCCGTCTCAAACATGGTACCATCTCCTTGTACCAAATCATTAATATCAATGCCCTGACGCAAAGGTACCGTGTATCTATTGGGAACCTGTGATCCCAAAAACAGACAAACAAATGGGGTCAGAACACGCGCTTCTGAGGCTTTGAAAACTGCTGATGTTTTCATAAGCCAGGAGTGTTTTCTATTAACTCGCTGTTAAATTTACAACATACATATCCTTCTCTTCCAGATAGGGCGAGATCCTCCAACCTGTCGATAACTTCTGGAGCATCCATCTCCTCATGTTCTTCTTCACGGTTTGCTGCCATTTGCGCGGCCGTGATAAAATGGCGCTGAGCAGGAGGAGGGAAGTCTGGGACTTTGTTTGTATCCTCGCGGCCCCACGCGCCGTTCGCGCCGCCCGTTTGGTCGTTCTTTCCGATCTGTTGCTTACAAGTTATGCAATTCGAATCTAAAATCTAATTGACCTCGGAGATAAATACCATCTGTGTTGTCTAGCAGCGTCAGTCAACCGTGCGCGGCAACATAACAATGAAAAAGTCATCAGAAAACAGAAAAACGTTTCTGCCACATTTCCCACAAACAAAATTCTAGAACGCGACAGCTGTGCTCTACCGTTTTCAAGCTCCCGGACTTCGCCGTGGGGATCAGTCTTCCGTTTTTTGCATAGTATCTTTTGAAAAAAGGAATTTTGCCAAAGACGTGACAGCAGAGAAGCAAGAGATACACTATACGGGTGTTATTGACTACTCAATCAATCAAAGACTTTATTTTACTTCGAATTAGTTGATAGCAAATTGCTAATATCTCCGAAGAAAATAAATCTATAAAATAATTAAAGTAATCAAAAAAAAAAAAAAATGAAATAAATTACATAAAAATAAATTATAAATATTATGTACAAGTAATTTTAAGAATTATAATATTGGTCACAAAAAGAACAGCATTCACTTTCCAGATGGACAGTTTGAAGTGCACTTTTGAAGGCAGCAAGAGAAGTGGATACACGGACATTATCTGGCAATGAGTTCCATAATTTGCTGGCATGATATCGAAATGAGTGAAGACCATAATTTGTTGTATTTACATGTGGAATAATCAGTCTACGTTTGCCTCGTAAACCAATGCTGATTTGGCGCTCGGTAAAAAGATCAGAGATATAACTAGGTGCAGCATTATTTAATGCTAAAAAAACTAATATAAGCATATCATTTATCCGACGTGCTCTTAGACTGGGCTGATTAATTTCTTGTAATAATTGTTCATAGGAGTTATCAAAATCATTAAAGACGAAACGAAGAATAGATTCATTAAGTTTCTCAATCATGTCAGCATTTCGCTTGCCACAGTGGAACCAGACGGTGGAACAGTAAGTTAAGTGTGGAAGAAAACATATTTATCCCCGGATGCTAATGACTGTATTTTATTTGTAGTTCATTCCTGTCGTGATTTATAGTCTTTTATTTGAAGCTTACAAATTGGTTTATTTTTATTTTTTATTTTTTTTCTTCCTGCACAACTCGCCTCGACTAGCTTACGCTATATGCGAGTTGTGCATGTTCTCCGTTTTAAGTGTTATTATTAATAAAGTTTATTTGTTGTTGTTGTTGTTGTTGAAAATAAGCCAGATACAGCTTCTTCTTGGCATGAGTAGGGATGAAATGTTTATAACGTTTCAGAACTTGCAACTTACTGACACTTACTGACACTGACACCCAAGCGTGGCTACAATTTGCGCCTAAATAAGCAGTCTGGCAAAAGTCCCCCACAAAGTGTTGTAAAGCGCTTTGAGCGTCAGGATAAAGCGCTATATAAATACCGAATTTACATTTTTTTTTTACAGGATAACTAGTTTTTTCAGTTACGCTTCCTCTGCGGAAAACGATGGCAATTATGAGTTTAGAACGCACAGCTAGCATAGTACGTAGATAAATACTCAATAGATCATTCATAGCCACCAGACCTTTTTTTCAAAACTGCCAAAAGGAATCAGTACCTCCGACTTTGCTGGAAATGGTAACCATGATCTTTGCGGTACAAACGCTAAATTCCAGTAATGAAGCCCACCCGTTCAGTGTTTTGCCTTGTTTCAACTAAGACTTTTGCTCTGCTTTAAGGGTCAGTACTGGTTCTTGACTTTACTTATTGGCAGCTGGCCTTAGCAGCCGGCTGCCTTCTGTTAGCTTAGCTTTGACCGTCGACGGGAGGAGTACCTTGGGTTAGGTGGGGGGGGGGGGGCCTCCAGTCCCAACAGGGGGAGGGCAGGGTGGGGGAAAATGACCTGGAGTGCATTTGGCTTTCCAGACTATCTTTTGCTAAATCAGGACAGATTACTGCAGGGAATATTCCCTGACACTCTAAAAGACACCCAGAAATGGACAGAGCACTCGGTCACCCGCTGTCTGGCACCTGCCAGGCTGAATTTGGCTGTTGGTGGAACCATTTCCTGCAACAATCTGTCCTGATTTGACAGAACGTGGACTCCGGAATCCGGGCTTGGAGGTCGAC
This sequence comes from Platygyra sinensis, assembly GCA_019787425.1. Taxonomy (NCBI): domain Eukaryota; kingdom Metazoa; phylum Cnidaria; class Anthozoa; order Scleractinia; family Merulinidae; genus Platygyra; species Platygyra sinensis. The sequence continues at coordinate 87,710 of JAHPZR010049348.1, read as the reverse complement.
GGTAGTCGACCTTCATTAGCCCCAATGCAGGAAATGGTTCCACCAACAGCCAAATTCAGCCTGGGCTAACTGCCCCAATGTCAAATCTGACAAAATTGATTTGAAATGCCTCTTCACAGACTATATACTTATTTTCAATTAATAAATGATGGTCACCCAACTAGTTTAGCTTTTTAGTTATTTCAAGGGACCAGCTACTGTTTGTATTTT
>JAHPZR010049348.1:67500-82500 GCA_019787425.1 Platygyra sinensis | reverse complement strand
TAGACATGTAAAGGATAATCTTAAAATGACTTTCTTCAACTTTGCATAGTTTTATCTCATCAAAAATACAAGTAAGACATCCATTTGTTTCTTCTTGTTACATAACATTTTTGGATTTTCATTCCATCTCTCCCAAAAGGAGCAAACAACATATTTAAATGAAATTATTATTAAGACTGTACCAACAAACATTGATCTACATAACTAGTGGTTTCAATACTTAACCTGAGGCCAGGATGAATGAATGACTTTTACATTTGACAAAAAAAACTAGCATTGATCATACAAAACCACTGAGTGACATGTTTTTGAAGATCAGCAACTAGCTAGGAAATGCTAATATTAATAATAAGATTGCTAACTAATGACTTTTACAGCTATAAATTAGATTTTGGCCTTTGGCCAACTATGAGGTGATTGAAACCTTGAGCTTACAGACCTAACTGCATTAAATATTGCAAATATTGGGATCTCAAGCTTGAACTTAAACAACTTTTTTAATTAACTGTTATAATTATTTTTTTAAGCAGACCTTGTTTTCTCTGATATACTGCTTGGCTTTCACAACTGACTCATATCCACCTCTGTATTTCCAAAAGTGAACTATGAATGTAACATGAAACTATTATTAAGTTATTACTTTTATTATTTAAAGCTGATTTCCAGTCCGTACTGCGCACTCTCGAGAGTTTGTTTACGACTTTTGTTTTGTTTCATGTAAGACGTCACAAAATGTAGCATTTCGCATCTACTTAGATGAGGTAAATTCAAACTTTCATGTCAACCGCCATTTTCGACGCGAAGCTTTATGCTTCATTCTTCCTGATATATCACTTGATGAAAAACTTCACAGCTGTAAAAATCAATGAAGCTGTTGGAAAAAGAGTTTGAAAGGTCTCAAAGATAAGGTATGTGATTCTTAACGAATAACATCGATTCGCATTCCATCGAGTGAGCCGTTTGTAATGTTTATAAACATTAGGTTCTGAGACTGCGCAGTACGGACTGGAAATCATCTTTAAAATGAATTTAACAACAAAAACTGCAGTCAATCAAGGATTATGTAGGCATGGTCCACTTAAGGATGTTTTCACCTATTGCTACAGTCTGTGTATCTTTTCTGTGCATGAATTTCATACAGCAACGTCATGTGGTGTCATACACTGTACATCAAGCATGTGCACTTACAAAGAAATATAAGCAAGGATAGGCTTTGACACCGGGTGGCCTAATTTCACCTGCAATTCACATTTCTACTCTCTTAGATGCTCAGTGACCCTCAATTTTTTTTTATTTTTGACACATAGATCATTCTTATTTTGATTTATCTATTTTAACAAAAAGAAAAACAGAAAAAATCTATTCGTGAAAAGTTACAAACTATTTCTTTTTTTCTGCTCTTGTGTGAGCAAAAATTTTCTTCAAAATAATTGTGGACAGGTAAGGCTAAATAAATATCATTTATTCTTTTTCTAGCCCTATTTAGCCTCAAAAAATGGCATCAGCTCCAAACGTTTACTTATTAATACGCTTTAGTTAGTTGTGTTACATCATGTACCTGATCTAAATTTCACTAATGTTCTAGTAGCCTTTTTTATGTCCAACAGTTGTCTTAAAATAACAAAAACCTGAACTAATGCATGGTCTTCATTAAGCCTTATCCAGAAAATGGTGACCCCAATTTTTTGGGGGGCTTTTTTGCAAACATTAATCTTCATGGTAACATTTATTTTGGGCACAAACATTCTTAATAACTTCAAAATGTATAATTGGCACAACTCCAAAGTGAGAAAAAAGTCTGCCACTGGGGAGGACTTGTGTCTGAAAGGGGTGGGGATCATAGGGGAGTTAATTCCAGATTACAGAATCACCCAGGGTGTTCAACAAGGAACGTTTCTTTAAGTAAGGGTTTAGAGTTGTGGAGAAAGAAAATTAATAAGTAAGCATTTAGTCATGATTTGTTCGTGGAATAAAGCAATTAAAACGGCCGTTTCATGACAAAGCATTGTTACTATGTCATTAAAAGTCCCCATAGCTCTCATTTGCCTGTCTGTTTTAGAAAAAAATCTTTTCTATAGGCATTAAATATACCTTGAACCAATAATGTTCATATTGGTCTCTTAAAGGGACACAGTCAGCTGGTGCACATGCACATTAGATACCATATCATAACTAATTTACATATCACAGAGACATGATCCATACTGTATTTAACCAAATATGATAAACATAATATCATACGGATGAGCAAAACACTATGAAGATTGAAGCAGATTTCTAGATGTACTTTGATTTCAGGTTGAGGTGAACTAGTGACAAAAAGTAGTGTCTAGGTCAGTGTGATCCCAAAGCTAAACTGTGTGCCTTTAAGTCAAATTTCCAGACAAACATCCCCAGGCCACCATTAAATCCCCTGGGGAGACACAGTCCTGTCCCAATCACTTCTATGACACAAGCAAACTGCATCACAGTGTAATAAAGTGCTTTGTATTTTTTTGGCCACAAAGTGATCAAAAGATAAGAGAAAATGTTTACAATTTAGGCAACTACCTGTAATCCCGGGGGGGGGGGGGGGGGGAGGGTACTTAACAAATTTTAATACGGGGAGGCTCCACCCCGAGGTCCAACCCCTTCCCCTTTTATATACCATTTTGGCAGAAAAGGTACCCCTTTTATATACCTTTTATTGAAGAAAGGTACCCCTTTCACATACCTAATTTAGGAAGTCTTGTTCTCATTTTCATGTACATGTAGTCCTTAATAAATAAACCGATACAGCCATAAGGGGCATCTATTTGAAATATTGTAATTAAAGGCCCTCTTAAATACCTAAATCACCGATTTCCCTACCCTTTTATATACCTCAACTTGTGAAATCCCTACCCTTTTATATACCTGAAGCCTGAATAAGGTACCCCTTTCGGGCGGAGCCTCCTTGTATAGGCCACTATTGGGAGTAGTCCCCCCGGGCCTGTAATGTACCATGCACATAGGTCTACCTTTTGATAAATACATTGCATGTTGAATAGTAGTATAATTTAATTTTCTACATACTTGCTTGATCAAGTCTTCCAAACATAGTGGTCCAGGCCCCAACCAACTCCCCAGGAAATTGTTCATCTGTGCTGAGTTTGGGTAAAGTCTCTGCTCTGCAAAAGTTAACAATTGTGACTATGAGCTACTTGACTAATGAAATGTATCATCTGTTAACAGGGACAGTTTTCACAAGTTAGCAAAATAAACAAGATGAGTCCAAGAATACAGAGGATTGTTAACATTGTTGAAAAGCTAACCAACTCTTGGTTATTACAGTCTGTTACAATATTCTAGCGTTAATTTCAGAGTCACTGTCATGTAGTTAGATCAAGACAAGTTAACAGCTTATATATCAATAATTAAATAATTAGCTTTGACATGTATTAAGCTGTTTACTAGTTTTGATCTAACTATAGTCATATAAACAAACAATGACAAAACATGATGTATCATACTAGAGGGATGATAAATGAAGTTAAAGCCCACTGGCTTTGTTAAGAAGCAGGAGCTGATGACTGTAAGAAATAAGTATGCAAAAATTATGCAACTGTAAGTGAATCTAAAAAGGTACATGACATGGTTTTTAAACATCCATAAAGTCATCATAGTTTTGAGACGTTATGACAAAGAAAGAACTGTTTCTATACATGTATGATCACCAAGGCCAACTTAGGTCGTGTGATTTAGGGGTCAAAATCAGTAAGACCGTCAAAATTTAATTTTTTACCCGAGCCTTCCCACCAGTGCCAAATTCAAAAATGCATGAAACATGCAGATAAAACCAGAGTACCAGGGCAGGAAAACCAAAACAAAATGGCGAAGTTTACCAAAGCTTTATTGCTAGTGAAAACGTCTGGAGAAAGACAGCAGAGGAGAGAATTGCCATGCCGAATGTTGGCACTGGTTGTATTGAAGAAAAGGTTTCTTGCTCAAGTGTGTTTATTGATTTGTCTGTTGCTTCCCATCCCAATGCATCTTGGTTCTCCTCAACAATAAAACATTCAACTCTGACAAAAACACTTTTTCCACAAGTTATGCATGTCAATACTCTGTATTCCATTTACAAATTGTGCGGGCAGATAGCAATTTTTTTCCTCCACAAAGACATAACTCGTGCTAAGAAAACATACAAAGTGGAAAAGGAACAGAAAAAGTGACTATGAAGGAACTGTTTGCCCATGCGACATGAATGAAACGACCACAGGCTTACCAAGGGCTCATTATAATAATGCATGTATTCAATTTGATGCATCTGTTGTACCACATCTAAATTGAAGACGAGCTAATCCAATATAATTTGTATCTGTCCTAGCAAGATGGATACAACATCTTGGACGAATTTAATTCATTGGACGAATGTAACTAGATTTAAATGACGCGCAATTGTCAAATTTAATTACCAGCAGGTCCTTGAACTGAATTCATCTGAATTAATTCATGATTGTGCAATGTATAAACAGGGCCTAAGTAATAAAATTCCTATGCTGTTTCTCAGTCACTTTAGCCCTTCTTTACTATCCAGATATATCTGAAATTTGAGCTACTAACTCAGTGAGAAAATTGTGTCAACTCCATGTCAAATATATTAATAACTTGAACTTCACCAAGGCTGTAAAAACCTTATGCACTGGCGAGAGAAGAGGATCAAAAAAATTATTTTCTGCAAACCATGAGCTTGAAACTACAGCAATAATAAGAACTCATTACTTGTAATTAAATGCTAAACATACTGTCCAGTGTAATGTAATGGCACTGTCGTGACAGTTTGAGATACTCACACCAGAGCAACATAATCTTCAATACATTCTGGCTTTACATCATTGACTATAAAAAAGACAAAACAGTGCTTGATATCACCTCTGAAAATTCTACTTAAACAATTATTTATGTCAGGGTCTGTGAACAACATGGGTGAATGTTTACCTTGATTTCATCTTAGCTTGGTAAATATTTGCCAGGTGGTCAGTGTAAAATGAAGACTGCAGACTGCAGATCAGGGAAAAATGACGATTGCAACTGGCAAAGCCAAAAGTGCAGCTTTGCCACTCACTGATAACAGCTTTACTAGGAAACAAAAAAACCCTCTGGCATCCTGGGTGTCCTTAATTGGAGTAAAACTGCACTCCTGTTAGCCTGAATATTATGAACCTCATTCAGGTTAAGGTATCATGGCACATGAAGGCGAATTTTTACGAAAAATTTGAAAAGTCTTTTTTCTGCTCTTCAAATTGGCTGAAAACATATTCTCCATGCTTCTGTCAAGTTATAAAAACACTCATGAAGGTTTGGGAGAACTTGAAAAAGCTGTGGAAACACTTGGCTGCGGTTCATGTTCCCACTGACAGCATTTCTCATTCTCCCAAACTTCCATCCATGTTTCTATAACTTGATAAAAACATAATATATGTTTTCTATTTCTTAAATATAGCACATTTTTTAAGTCTGCAGTCTACATTTTATCCTCACTCTGCTTCTCTCTGAGTCTTCAGTGAAAAAATAATTTAATGTACACCGAAGTCTGTCATTGGCCGTTCTCACACTAGAGGACAAACAAATTGTCTGGACGGACAAATCATCTCAGATGAACAAATCATCTGATGTGCAAATTGGACGAACAAATTATTCGACGAACAAATCTCGATATTCGTCAGTCTGAAAAGCCAATTTTTCCAAGACGATTTGCCCATTGAGACGAACAAGTTGATGGCAGTATGACATAAATTCACATCAGACGACCAAATGCCAGACAATCTGTTGATTTGTTTGTCCTTTAGTGTGAAAATGGCCATTAAGGTTTGAGTCGCCTGTAGCAAACCTGTTACTTTGTAGGTGAATTCTTTTAACAACAGGTAATACAACAACTGGCAATTCCACCCATACTCAGCTACAACAGGTGTTAAGGGATACAGCCTTTAATGACTGTAAGCCCTGTTACACATTTGTCACTATAGGCTGGTTTTCATTAGCCAATAAGCATACTGTAAGCCGATACATACAGACGCAGTAAGATGTTGATAACTGAGTGTCCTCTGTTGGAAATTTCCCAAACAAATGATGCAAGTTATCAGCATCTCAGCTTATACTTATGCTTATGCGCTAGTGTAAACCAGCCTTTTCTGTCTCAGTTCAAGTTGTTGTAACAGGCTGTTCTACAAAAGTAACAAAATTAATACATTAGCAACTGCAATCTAGTTTAATGGTTCAGTCACTTCCAGTTTTCACATCCAAAATCTCTTTACATGCTGGCTTAGATTTGGCTGGCAATGATACTTCAGTTATTTTGCCCTATCTCCAAAAAATGATAAAAAAATCTATTATTTTGTTGGTATTTATTATTCCTAATTAAATTTATACTTGTTTTTAATTATTCCTAATCATTCCTAATTATTAGTCTATGCTTTGCTTTTAATATACGAAAAGGGAAGAAATAAAAAATTCTAAACCACTTGAAACAATCCCAGAGCTATGTAACAGATAACCAGGTTCCGTCCTTTTTGAAAAGAGCCATTAAGCATAATTTACTAACTAGTGCTATAGCCACAGTACCCTGCGAGACAGAGGTTCCTTGCTCTTTCTTCTCGGTAGGAGATGAGAGGAACCTCTGCTCGCAACCGCACTATTTCCTATTGTGCATGCACGAACTATGTCAGCATCTGTCACGCGAAACGCCACTTCCTGTCCTTGAAACTAAACGTCACTTCCTCTTATTTCGCGGGAACAACTTGCAACAACTTCGGAGCAAAAAAACTTCAGTATGTCAGCTAAAACTCCAACAAAAGCCTATAGACTGAAAGTTTCCAAATGCTGTTTGATTTGCAATATAAATTTAACAGCAAACAGCAGTTTCTACCGCACCACTTATGCAGGGTAGCATGTTGAGAGAGTTTGCGAGAGTTTTTGAAAGGAAAGTCTGACGCGTACAAGTGGCTCATTTGCATAATGCAGCGTGTGCACTTTCAAGTCTGAGTAAGTGTATTCAACCAGCGTTTTGACTCACGTCTGCCGTGCGCAAATTCAAAACCCGTTTTAAACTTGCCAAAAGCTTTTTTTTTAATTATTCATCCCTGGCCATGGACGGCGGCGAGATCAAAGAATCGTGCAGTTGCGAGACAGAGGTTCCTTGCTCTTTCTTCTCGGTGAGAGACGAGAGGAACCTCTGCTCGCAACTGCACGATTCTTTGATCTCGCCGCCGTCCATGGCCAGGGATGAATAATTAAAAAAAAAGCTTTTGGCAAGTTTAAAACGGGTTTTGAATTTGCGCACGGCAGACGTGAGTCAAAACGCTGGTTGAATACACTTACTCAGACTTGAAAGTGCACACGCTGCATTATGCAAATGAGCCACTTGTACGCGTCAGACTTTCCTTTCAAAAACTCTCGCAAACTCTCTCAACATGCTACCCTGCATAAGTGGTGCGGTAGAAACTGCTGTTTGCTGTTAAATTTATATTGCAAATCAAACAGCATTTGGAAACTTTCAGTCTATAGGCTTTTGTTGGAGTTTTAGCTGACATACTGAAGTTTTTTTGCTCCGAAGTTGTTGCAAGTTGTTCCCGCGAAATAAGAGGAAGTGACGTTTAGTTTCAAGGACAGGAAGTGGCGTTTCGCGTGACAGATGCTGACATAGTTCGTGCATGCACAATAGGAAATAGTGCGGTTGCGAGCAGAGGTTCCTCTCATCTCCTACCGAGAAGAAAGAGCAAGGAACCTCTGTCTCGCAGGGTACTGTGGCTATAGCACTAGTTAGTAAATTATGCTTAATGGCTCTTTTCAAAAAGGACGGAACCTGGTTATCTGTTACATAGCTCTGGGATTGTTTCAAGTGGTTTAGAATTTTTTATTTCTTCCCTTTTCGTATATTAAAAGCAAAGCATAGACTAATAATTAGGAATGATTAGGAATAATTAAAAACAAGTATAAATTTAATTAGGAATAATAAATACCAACAAAATAATAGATTTTTTTATCATTTTTTGGAGATAGGGCAAAATAACTGAAGTATCATTGCCAGCCAAATCTAAGCCAGCATGTAAAGAGATTTTGGATGTGAAAACTGGAAGTGACTGAACCATTAAACTAGATTGCAGTTGCTAATGTATTAATTTTGTTACTTTTGTAGAACAGCCTGTTACAACAACTTGAACTGAGACAGAAAAGGCTGGTTTACACTAGCGCATAAGCATAAGTATAAGCTGAGATGCTGATAACTTGCATCATTTGTTTGGGAAATTTCCAACAGAGGACACTCAGTTATCAACATCTTACTGCGTCTGTATGTATCGGCTTACAGTATGCTTATTGGCTAATGAAAACCAGCCTATAGTGACAAATGTGTAACAGGGCTTACAGTCATTAAAGGCTGTATCCCTTAACACCTGTTGTAGCTGAGTATGGGTGGAATTGCCAGTTGTTGTATTACCTGTTGTTAAAAGAATTCACCTACAAAGTAACAGGTTTGCTACAGGCGACTCAAACCTTAATGGCCATTTTCACACTAAAGGACAAACAAATCAACAGATTGTCTGGCATTTGGTCGTCTGATGTGAATTTATGTCATACTGCCATCAACTTGTTCGTCTCAATGGGCAAATCGTCTTGGAAAAATTGGCTTTTCAGACTGACGAATATCGAGATTTGTTCGTCGAATAATTTGTTCGTCCAATTTGCACATCAGATGATTTGTTCATCTGAGATGATTTGTCCGTCCAGACAATTTGTTTGTCCTCTAGTGTGAGAACGGCCAATGACAGACTTCGGTGTACATTAAATTATTTTTTCACTGAAGACTCAGAGAGAAGCAGAGTGAGGATAAAATGTAGACTGCAGACTTAAAAAATGTGCTATATTTAAGAAATAGAAAACATATATTATGTTTTTATCAAGTTATAGAAACATGGATGGAAGTTTGGGAGAATGAGAAATGCTGTCAGTGGGAACATGAACCGCAGCCAAGTGTTTCCACAGCTTTTTCAAGTTCTCCCAAACCTTCATGAGTGTTTTTATAACTTGACAGAAGCATGGAGAATATGTTTTCAGCCAATTTGAAGAGCAGAAAAAAGACTTTTCAAATTTTTCGTAAAAATTCGCCTTCATGTGCCATGATACCTTAACCTGAATGAGGTTCATAATATTCAGGCTAACAGGAGTGCAGTTTTACTCCAATTAAGGACACCCAGGATGCCAGAGGGTTTTTTTGTTTCCTAGTAAAGCTGTTATCAGTGAGTGGCAAAGCTGCACTTTTGGCTTTGCCAGTTGCAATCGTCATTTTTCCCTGATCTGCAGTCTGCAGTCTTCATTTTACACTGACCACCTGGCAAATATTTACCAAGCTAAGATGAAATCAAGGTAAACATTCACCCATGTTGTTCACAGACCCTGACATAAATAATTGTTTAAGTAGAATTTTCAGAGGTGATATCAAGCACTGTTTTGTCTTTTTTATAGTCAATGATGTAAAGCCAGAATGTATTGAAGATTATGTTGCTCTGGTGTGAGTATCTCAAACTGTCACGACAGTGCCATTACATTACACTGGACAGTATGTTTAGCATTTAATTACAAGTAATGAGTTCTTATTATTGCTGTAGTTTCAAGCTCATGGTTTGCAGAAAATAATTTTTTTGATCCTCTTCTCTCGCCAGTGCATAAGGTTTTTACAGCCTTGGTGAAGTTCAAGTTATTAATATATTTGACATGGAGTTGACACAATTTTCTCACTGAGTTAGTAGCTCAAATTTCAGATATATCTGGATAGTAAAGAAGGGCTAAAGTGACTGAGAAACAGCATAGGAATTTTATTACTTAGGCCCTGTTTATACATTGCACAATCATGAATTAATTCAGATGAATTCAGTTCAAGGACCTGCTGGTAATTAAATTTGACAATTGCGCGTCATTTAAATCTAGTTACATTCGTCCAATGAATTAAATTCGTCCAAGATGTTGTATCCATCTTGCTAGGACAGATACAAATTATATTGGATTAGCTCGTCTTCAATTTAGATGTGGTACAACAGATGCATCAAATTGAATACATGCATTATTATAATGAGCCCTTGGTAAGCCTGTGGTCGTTTCATTCATGTCGCATGGGCAAACAGTTCCTTCATAGTCACTTTTTCTGTTCCTTTTCCACTTTGTATGTTTTCTTAGCACGAGTTATGTCTTTGTGGAGGAAAAAAATTGCTATCTGCCCGCACAATTTGTAAATGGAATACAGAGTATTGACATGCATAACTTGTGGAAAAAGTGTTTTTGTCAGAGTTGAATGTTTTATTGTTGAGGAGAACCAAGATGCATTGGGATGGGAAGCAACAGACAAATCAATAAACACACTTGAGCAAGAAACCTTTTCTTCAATACAACCAGTGCCAACATTCGGCATGGCAATTCTCTCCTCTGCTGTCTTTCTCCAGACGTTTTCACTAGCAATAAAGCTTTGGTAAACTTCGCCATTTTGTTTTGGTTTTCCTGCCCTGGTACTCTGGTTTTATCTGCATGTTTCATGCATTTTTGAATTTGGCACTGGTGGGAAGGCTCGGGTAAAAAATTAAATTTTGACGGTCTTACTGATTTTGACCCCTAAATCACACGACCTAAGTTGGCCTTGGTGATCATACATGTATAGAAACAGTTCTTTCTTTGTCATAACGTCTCAAAACTATGATGACTTTATGGATGTTTAAAAACCATGTCATGTACCTTTTTAGATTCACTTACAGTTGCATAATTTTTGCATACTTATTTCTTACAGTCATCAGCTCCTGCTTCTTAACAAAGCCAGTGGGCTTTAACTTCATTTATCATCCCTCTAGTATGATACATCATGTTTTGTCATTGTTTGTTTATATGACTATAGTTAGATCAAAACTAGTAAACAGCTTAATACATGTCAAAGCTAATTATTTAATTATTGATATATAAGCTGTTAACTTGTCTTGATCTAACTACATGACAGTGACTCTGAAATTAACGCTAGAATATTGTAACAGACTGTAATAACCAAGAGTTGGTTAGCTTTTCAACAATGTTAACAATCCTCTGTATTCTTGGACTCATCTTGTTTATTTTGCTAACTTGTGAAAACTGTCCCTGTTAACAGATGATACATTTCATTAGTCAAGTAGCTCATAGTCACAATTGTTAACTTTTGCAGAGCAGAGACTTTACCCAAACTCAGCACAGATGAACAATTTCCTGGGGAGTTGGTTGGGGCCTGGACCACTATGTTTGGAAGACTTGATCAAGCAAGTATGTAGAAAATTAAATTATACTACTATTCAACATGCAATGTATTTATCAAAAGGTAGACCTATGTGCATGGTACATTACAGGCCCGGGGGGACTACTCCCAATAGTGGCCTATACAAGGAGGCTCCGCCCGAAAGGGGTACCTTATTCAGGCTTCAGGTATATAAAAGGGTAGGGATTTCACAAGTTGAGGTATATAAAAGGGTAGGGAAATCGGTGATTTAGGTATTTAAGAGGGCCTTTAATTACAATATTTCAAATAGATGCCCCTTATGGCTGTATCGGTTTATTTATTAAGGACTACATGTACATGAAAATGAGAACAAGACTTCCTAAATTAGGTATGTGAAAGGGGTACCTTTCTTCAATAAAAGGTATATAAAAGGGGTACCTTTTCTGCCAAAATGGTATATAAAAGGGGAAGGGGTTGGACCTCGGGGTGGAGCCTCCCCGTATTAAAATTTGTTAAGTACCCTCCCCCCCCCCCCCCCCCGGGATTACAGGTAGTTGCCTAAATTGTAAACATTTTCTCTTATCTTTTGATCACTTTGTGGCCAAAAAAATACAAAGCACTTTATTACACTGTGATGCAGTTTGCTTGTGTCATAGAAGTGATTGGGACAGGACTGTGTCTCCCCAGGGGATTTAATGGTGGCCTGGGGATGTTTGTCTGGAAATTTGACTTAAAGGCACACAGTTTAGCTTTGGGATCACACTGACCTAGACACTACTTTTTGTCACTAGTTCACCTCAACCTGAAATCAAAGTACATCTAGAAATCTGCTTCAATCTTCATAGTGTTTTGCTCATCCGTATGATATTATGTTTATCATATTTGGTTAAATACAGTATGGATCATGTCTCTGTGATATGTAAATTAGTTATGATATGGTATCTAATGTGCATGTGCACCAGCTGACTGTGTCCCTTTAAGAGACCAATATGAACATTATTGGTTCAAGGTATATTTAATGCCTATAGAAAAGATTTTTTTCTAAAACAGACAGGCAAATGAGAGCTATGGGGACTTTTAATGACATAGTAACAATGCTTTGTCATGAAACGGCCGTTTTAATTGCTTTATTCCACGAACAAATCATGACTAAATGCTTACTTATTAATTTTCTTTCTCCACAACTCTAAACCCTTACTTAAAGAAACGTTCCTTGTTGAACACCCTGGGTGATTCTGTAATCTGGAATTAACTCCCCTATGATCCCCACCCCTTTCAGACACAAGTCCTCCCCAGTGGCAGACTTTTTTCTCACTTTGGAGTTGTGCCAATTATACATTTTGAAGTTATTAAGAATGTTTGTGCCCAAAATAAATGTTACCATGAAGATTAATGTTTGCAAAAAAGCCCCCCAAAAAATTGGGGTCACCATTTTCTGGATAAGGCTTAATGAAGACCATGCATTAGTTCAGGTTTTTGTTATTTTAAGACAACTGTTGGACATAAAAAAGGCTACTAGAACATTAGTGAAATTTAGATCAGGTACATGATGTAACACAACTAACTAAAGCGTATTAATAAGTAAACGTTTGGAGCTGATGCCATTTTTTGAGGCTAAATAGGGCTAGAAAAAGAATAAATGATATTTATTTAGCCTTACCTGTCCACAATTATTTTGAAGAAAATTTTTGCTCACACAAGAGCAGAAAAAAAGAAATAGTTTGTAACTTTTCACGAATAGATTTTTTCTGTTTTTCTTTTTGTTAAAATAGATAAATCAAAATAAGAATGATCTATGTGTCAAAAATAAAAAAAAATTGAGGGTCACTGAGCATCTAAGAGAGTAGAAATGTGAATTGCAGGTGAAATTAGGCCACCCGGTGTCAAAGCCTATCCTTGCTTATATTTCTTTGTAAGTGCACATGCTTGATGTACAGTGTATGACACCACATGACGTTGCTGTATGAAATTCATGCACAGAAAAGATACACAGACTGTAGCAATAGGTGAAAACATCCTTAAGTGGACCATGCCTACATAATCCTTGATTGACTGCAGTTTTTGTTGTTAAATTCATTTTAAAGATGATTTCCAGTCCGTACTGCGCAGTCTCAGAACCTAATGTTTATAAACATTACAAACGGCTCACTCGATGGAATGCGAATCGATGTTATTCGTTAAGAATCACATACCTTATCTTTGAGACCTTTCAAACTCTTTTTCCAACAGCTTCATTGATTTTTACAGCTGTGAAGTTTTTCATCAAGTGATATATCAGGAAGAATGAAGCATAAAGCTTCGCGTCGAAAATGGCGGTTGACATGAAAGTTTGAATTTACCTCATCTAAGTAGATGCGAAATGCTACATTTTGTGACGTCTTACATGAAACAAAACAAAAGTCGTAAACAAACTCTCGAGAGTGCGCAGTACGGACTGGAAATCAGCTTTAAATAATAAAAGTAATAACTTAATAATAGTTTCATGTTACATTCATAGTTCACTTTTGGAAATACAGAGGTGGATATGAGTCAGTTGTGAAAGCCAAGCAGTATATCAGAGAAAACAAGGTCTGCTTAAAAAAATAATTATAACAGTTAATTAAAAAAGTTGTTTAAGTTCAAGCTTGAGATCCCAATATTTGCAATATTTAATGCAGTTAGGTCTGTAAGCTCAAGGTTTCAATCACCTCATAGTTGGCCAAAGGCCAAAATCTAATTTATAGCTGTAAAAGTCATTAGTTAGCAATCTTATTATTAATATTAGCATTTCCTAGCTAGTTGCTGATCTTCAAAAACATGTCACTCAGTGGTTTTGTATGATCAATGCTAGTTTTTTTTGTCAAATGTAAAAGTCATTCATTCATCCTGGCCTCAGGTTAAGTATTGAAACCACTAGTTATGTAGATCAATGTTTGTTGGTACAGTCTTAATAATAATTTCATTTAAATATGTTGTTTGCTCCTTTTGGGAGAGATGGAATGAAAATCCAAAAATGTTATGTAACAAGAAGAAACAAATGGATGTCTTACTTGTATTTTTGATGAGATAAAACTATGCAAAGTTGAAGAAAGTCATTTTAAGATTATCCTTTACATGTCTAGAGTGCAAGTACTGTACTTAGCAAATAATATACACTGAATTCCCTGCCCTTATAAAGAAGAACATACTGGCAATATTGAATAATATTTGAAATTGCCCAGTGCTAAAGTTTCAAATTCTTCTTGTCTTCTCATTCTTTCCCTTCTGGTCCAGTTGATCAAGTAAAGGCAAGCAAGGTGAAACAAGTTCTTATTAAAAACAATCATTTTCTTCCTGTAGGAGTACCTTGAGTTTGCACGACGGAGGCGAACTATGCTAAACAACAGGGAAAATCAGCTTCTCCGTGAGTTTAGTTTCTTTGGTGAACCTGAGCCGCGATCTCCAAGCCATATTTATGAACTGAGAACATATCATTTGAAGGTAACAAAGAAGGCTAATGGAATATAAGTTTTACTCTATTCTGACCTTGCCGGTACAATGATTGTAGTTCTCAGTTGCCATTTCTGTTGGATACGACACGATTATAACTCTCCCTTTTCACAAGTCCTTTCATTATTAGTCCTACTCATCACTAATCAAGTCAACTCATTGTACCTGCATAAAATGCCTTTTTTGTAATTTTGACTTGATGTATTATTGCTTATCACAATGCCTGTCTGGATTAGCCTGTGCTTTACGCGGGTGTTTTGTAAACTCTTGACCTATCTAATTTCATTTTTGAT
>JAHPZR010049348.1:0-62500 GCA_019787425.1 Platygyra sinensis | reverse complement strand
TTACTGGAATTTAGCGTTTGTACCGCAAAGATCATGGTTACCATTTCCAGCAAAGTCGGAGGTACTGATTCCTTTTGGCAGTTTTGAAAAAAAGGTCTGGTGGCTATGAATGATCTATTGAGTATTTATCTACGTACTATGCTAGCTGTGCGTTCTAAACTCATAATTGCCATCGTTTTCCGCAGAGGAAGCGTAACTGAAAAAACTAGTTATCCTGTAAAAAAAAAATGTAAATTCGGTATTTATATAGCGCTTTATCCTGACGCTCAAAGCGCTTTACAACACTTTGTGGGGGACTTTTGCCAGACTGCTTATTTAGGCGCAAATTGTAGCCACGCTTGGGTGTCAGTGTCAGTAAGTGTCAGTAAGTTGCAAGTTCTGAAACGTTATAAACATTTCATCCCTACTCATGCCAAGAAGAAGCTGTATCTGGCTTATTTTCAACAACAACAACAACAACAAATAAACTTTATTAATAATAACACTTAAAACGGAGAACATGCACAACTCGCATATAGCGTAAGCTAGTCGAGGCGAGTTGTGCAGGAAGAAAAAAAATAAAAAATAAAAATAAACCAATTTGTAAGCTTCAAATAAAAGACTATAAATCACGACAGGAATGAACTACAAATAAAATACAGTCATTAGCATCCGGGGATAAATATGTTTTCTTCCACACTTAACTTACTGTTCCACCGTCTGGTTCCACTGTGGCAAGCGAAATGCTGACATGATTGAGAAACTTAATGAATCTATTCTTCGTTTCGTCTTTAATGATTTTGATAACTCCTATGAACAATTATTACAAGAAATTAATCAGCCCAGTCTAAGAGCACGTCGGATAAATGATATGCTTATATTAGTTTTTTTAGCATTAAATAATGCTGCACCTAGTTATATCTCTGATCTTTTTACCGAGCGCCAAATCAGCATTGGTTTACGAGGCAAACGTAGACTGATTATTCCACATGTAAATACAACAAATTATGGTCTTCACTCATTTCGATATCATGCCAGCAAATTATGGAACTCATTGCCAGATAATGTCCGTGTATCCACTTCTCTTGCTGCCTTCAAAAGTGCACTTCAAACTGTCCATCTGGAAAGTGAATGCTGTTCTTTTTGTGACCAATATTATAATTCTTAAAATTACTTGTACATAATATTTATAATTTATTTTTATGTAATTTATTTCATTTTTTTTTTTTTTGATTACTTTAATTATTTTATAGATTTATTTTCTTCGGAGATATTAGCAATTTGCTATCAACTAATTCGAAGTAAAATAAAGTCTTTGATTGATTGAGTAGTCAATAACACCCGTATAGTGTATCTCTTGCTTCTCTGCTGTCACGTCTTTGGCAAAATTCCTTTTTTCAAAAGATACTATGCAAAAAACGGAAGACTGATCCCCACGGCGAAGTCCGGGAGCTTGAAAACGGTAGAGCACAGCTGTCGCGTTCTAGAATTTTGTTTGTGGGAAATGTGGCAGAAACGTTTTTCTGTTTTCTGATGACTTTTTCATTGTTATGTTGCCGCGCACGGTTGACTGACGCTGCTAGACAACACAGATGGTATTTATCTCCGAGGTCAATTAGATTTTAGATTCGAATTGCATAACTTGTAAGCAACAGATCGGAAAGAACGACCAAACGGGCGGCGCGAACGGCGCGTGGGGCCGCGAGGATACAAACAAAGTCCCAGACTTCCCTCCTCCTGCTCAGCGCCATTTTATCACGGCCGCGCAAATGGCAGCAAACCGTGAAGAAGAACATGAGGAGATGGATGCTCCAGAAGTTATCGACAGGTTGGAGGATCTCGCCCTATCTGGAAGAGAAGGATATGTATGTTGTAAATTTAACAGCGAGTTAATAGAAAACACTCCTGGCTTATGAAAACATCAGCAGTTTTCAAAGCCTCAGAAGCGCGTGTTCTGACCCCATTTGTTTGTCTGTTTTTGGGATCACAGGTTCCCAATAGATACACGGTACCTTTGCGTCAGGGCATTGATATTAATGATTTGGTACAAGGAGATGGTACCATGTTTGAGACGGATCTTGATAGCATGGGTATGTAGTTGGTTACCTTCTGTTTAATAAAATAAAATAATTGATAATTCAGTACATGCACAGACAATGCGGGTTGCTCTTGTTGAGGTCGGTTGACCAGTCAAGGTCGAGAAGGAAAAGGTGGTTTATGGGCCTTTCCATTTTATATCCACACCCTTCTCCTTGTTAGTATGGTAAGTCAAAATTTGCAGCTGGAGGGGAAAAAGAGTTGATGTAATGCCCCAGAAATAAATTAATGCAATTTTTCCTTGCCTCTTCAAGATGTTTTGTATCCCATGCTGTCAGAGAAACCCCTGTAGAATTTACTCTGGTATCCCCTTCAGAAAATCTTGTCAATGGGTTGTGTGAAACTAAAATGGATGGATTAGGAGTTATTATTATATCGCTTGCATTTGTAGCTCTGATTGGCTTATTTTTATTTGCAGCTTATTCTGGGGAATTATATTGGGTAGCAGGGATGGCGCAGTGGTGAGAGCGCTCGACTCCCACCCATGTGTCTCGGGTTTGATTCCTGGACCTGGGTCATATGTGGGTTGAGTTTGTTGGTTGTTCTCTACTCTGCTCCGAGAGGTTTTTCTCTGGGTACTCCAGCTTTCCCCTCTCCTCAAAAACTAACATTTCCAAATTCCAATTTGATCCTGGCATGCATGGACATTTCTGAATGAGTTCTTGTGAACTCCTTAGTGCTCCATGGGTAAACAAATTAAATGTTATTCTCCAATAATACCCACAGGGAGATTACAGGCCTGCAAAAACAAAGCAAGAAGCCATGTTATAAACGATGTATGTACCTTGAATGTTTGGTCTTTCCAGGAATATCTCAAACCTCGGCCTTGCTGTATTGACCTTGCTTTCGCTAAAGTCAATACAGCAAGGTGTTGGTTTGAGATTTTCCCGTAAAGACCTCCCGCTAGTAATCATTAAGGATATTCTGTGTTCCATGATTGACCTCAAGTAATTCAGCTTGTTTCTCTTTTTTTCAAGCTGCTTTTGAAGATGAAGAGGGATCACAATATTTTGATTCTGAGGATGTCTTCCAGCAACTAAATTATGAGTGTAATGACTTTGGAGAAGACTCTGGATCAGATAGAGATGATGATGTGGTAGGACTGTCGCTAAAGTGTCTTTGTTTTGTTTTAAAATTCATTATTACAAACTAGAACAAAATTCCAACAGTGAGTAGCAATTAAAATTGTGTTATTAATAGATCTTTATATTTATATACATAGTCCTAATTAATAATAATTATGCATTTATAGTTGTAAGTTTAAATTGTAGCACTCACTAGTATTTAAAGGTAATGGTAAATTAAGTAAAATTGAAGACGGTTGAAAATATAATGATTATCATAAATATGCAAAAAAACTAGAGCAGCAAGTTATTAGCTGATATATTTTTTTTATTGGTGTACCTCCTGCAATCCTAAATACATACCTTTCCACTAATATTAAATAGTAAGTAAGGTGCAAGACAGTGACATTGTAATTAATGCATGTTACATGTTTAAATTTCTTGTAGGCTGAGAACTTGAAGTTATTTTGTTACACAATTGGAAAGTAGTATTTTTCAAACTTTCTTCAAATCTGTTGTCCTGAATTTCAGTAGAACCTCTTATTTTATTTGATCATTTCATCATAAAGCTCTATTGTTTTAGGGCTAGGGTCCATAATCATTAATTTTTCTTAGTGAATCCTGTGAGACATCCAGAAGAGCTTCTTGGTGACCCTTCCAAACTAGATTTGAGTAGGGACAGTGACAAATGAGATGGTGTAATGTTTCTGATTCTTTGCTACATAAAAAGTACATAAATAATGCTCACTGTATAATTAATAATAATTTTGTGTTTGTTATTAGTATCAAATTTAAGATGCTATTATTGAAAGGTTTTGACTTAAGATCCACATGCTATATAGCATAGGGAGGGTTAGAAGCAAGCTGTGTCAGCTCTTTCCCAGTTAAGTTGAAATAATCCTTTTCTATCTGTAGACACCTTTTATGAGGCTGGCCCATAGGATGGAGGATTTAACAGGAGACAGAGGTGTTCTCAAGCAGATAGTTCGCCAAGGAACAGGACCTGTTGTACCTCAAGGAGCTACTGTTAGATGTATGTACCATAGTCCAGTTCCAAGTTAACCTTGACCACTGAATAAAATGAATTTAAATAACATTAACTCTAGACAGAGGCCAAAAATACTGCTTCCAGTGTTGCAATCAGTGATAGACGTCACAGCATTCTCTAAGATTTTTTCATAATCTGTTGCTTTTCTTTTCTGAAATTTGGTGGCATCTCTCCACCTTCATCAGAGTTGCAATTGGTTAAAGTTGGTGGTCATGATACAATTTGTTTTTGTTAATTCGATTATATTTTAAATCTATGGTAAGTATGCACAAGAGAGTATTTTCCTCTTGCTAACAGAGGCACTGTCCAATGACTCCAGGAAAAGCCTCTTGTGGTAGTTGGCAACACAGTGTTCAAGAATCTGGGCGTCTCATATTTGGAACTTGTTATCTCTGGACTCTGCATGCTGCTTGCTCGCACCATTTATTTCTTTATATCCTTGAACTTAAATCATTATCGATTTTGTATATATTTGATAGATTTTTTTGGCTTAGCTTAGTTTGCCATTGATTGTAAAGCCACACGTATGTTGTGACTGATTTCTTGATAAAGACTTCTAAAGACTTCTAACAGCATGGATCATGCTTGGCTCCCCTCAAGCTCCACAAGTGCTTGCTTTCCCTGAAGTACTGTAGGTGAATGCACAGTTATCAAATCAACTTTGACCATACAGAGACTTCTTTGGAATTTTTACCCAGTGCTCTTATTGTTCTGAAGCTTGACTATACAATCTAGTTGGATGGTTTTCCTTTCCCAACAGACCTGCTACAGAAGAAGTTGAGAACATGCTTAAAAATTTTTGAAAAATGCTGGCTCCCCTTGAGCTCCACAAGTGCTTGCTTTCCCTGAAGTACTGTAGGTGAATGCACAGTTATCAAATCAACTTTGACCATACAGAGACTTCTTTGGAATTTTTACCCAGTGCTCTTATTGTTCTGAAGCTTGACTATACAATCTAGTTGGATGGTTTTCCTTTCCCAACAGACCTGCTACAGAAGAAGTTGAGAACATGCTTAAAAATTTTTGAAAAATGCTGGCTTAGTAGGGGTGTTGAGAGGTAGTGACAATCAAAGTTGCCACTCAGTAAAAGATTCACAAATTATATGATTTGGATATTCCTTGCATAAGATCAGTCACAAAACCACATTGAAACTCATCAGAAGTTGGGCTCAAAACTGAATGTGCTTTGGTGGCATTGGATGTAAAACAAACTTTGAACAAATGAGGGATAGCGATCTACCCATGAAGTTGAACTAGCGATGATTAAGTTATAGCCTGCAGCAGCAACCCATGAAGTCTTTTCATTAAATAAAAGTATTACATGTAACTTGTTCTAGACAAAATATTTTCCAGGAAAGGAATTTTGTTAAAACTGTTTGCAAAACTCAAACTTCATTTTCAAATTGCCAGTGTAAAATGCAGTTAAATGTAATTTAACGGAGTTAACAACAAAGAGCACTTGCATTCCCCTGGAGGTCAGCGGTGTCGATCCATATGTGCATGTGTTGGAATTCCATGTGCTTGTGGATCATAGCATGGCGTACGTACAGGAGGCATTCTGTGACATTTTGTAGTGTGGCGCCTCATCACCCAGGCAGTTCCCCTCCCACCTCCTTTCCCTCCCTCTTTCCCCTGTTTCAACAGTGTGGCGGTGCCTGTGCCTCTTACTGCATGGGGGCTCGTGGCTGGGTTGCCAGGGTTTGCCAGCCATGGGAGCAGTCTTCATCTAGCAGCTGGCTGCCAATAGTGGAAGTTCCTGGATGTTTCGGGCACCCAACCTCCATTCTAGCGATGCAGTTATTAATTTACAACAAATATTTTTTCAGAAAGTAAAGCTTTGACCAGCCGAGCCTGCCAGACTGCACATCAACTTGTGTTTGTGTTTGTTTAATTTTACATTTTTGCTTGAATTTACATGTTGTTTTCACAAATGAAAAAGGTTAAATTAGTTAAGTATACCATTCTAACCTCAAATCATGGCCTTTTGTTGAGCTACACAATTCAAAAAGTTTATTTTCTGGTAAGAAATCAGAGCTACAGAACTCTCATACAATTTATTTTTAAAGGACTTGTGCAACTTGGAAAACTTGTTACACAAATTTGGCGAGTTGCAAGTGCTGAGCTACAAAACATTCATTACTGATGGCGCAGGCTCGAGTACTTTGTGAAAGCGGGCAGGTCAAAATCACTGCACCTTAGGCTGCAGCTTTCTAGAAATCATACACACTTCTTTTAAACCTAGCTACATGCAACTACTTATGTTATACATGTACTTTGCCCCAGTTGTAGGATGAACACATCCCAAAAAATCTTGTCTAACACTTATTAGAAATATATGACTATGTTACACGCAGTGACAATCTTGTGTTCAATAATGTCTGCTTCAAAATTTATGCTAGCTGTGCCTACAAGGTACAGTTGAACCTGTATATAATGGCCACCCTCTGGACTTAAAGAACTGGCGGCGTTACTCATTGGGAGTGGTCTAATGTCAATTTTAATGGTGTATCATGCAAAAACATGTCATGTAAGGAAACAATAGTAGTAGTGGTAGTAGTCGTGGTAGTGGTAGTGGTAGTGGTGGTGGTCTTTATTGGAGAGGGTAGCATTTGATAGGACAATCAACACTCTTTCAAGTGATCAACACTTGTAAGCAAAGTTCAGTGCCAACTTGTAACTTAACGGTATACATGTAAGATGCAAAACATTGATTTGTGTAAATTACTGTGCAATAAATTGTCCTCTAGTCTTCTATGATATACAGTACTGTATTTCTATGTCTTACAGTTCACACTAAAATATCTTTTTCATACATAGTCATTACATGTACGTTAAGGGTTTGCCGCTTTCTACTGGTAAAAACTAAAAAAGAAAAACATGGGACTGTGAAAGGGTGGCTTTTCAGCTTTATAGAGGTGGCCACCTAATAAGGTAACAAATACATTGTTTGCATGAGCGAAAAATTGGGACTTTGAAAACTGGTCGCTTGATAGAGGCTGGCTGCTTAATACGGGGCTGTTATATACAGGCTTGACTGTATAATTTTAAATAATTGTTGCACCATTAACACCTGCGTGGCATATGGAGGTTGGGTGCCCAGGAACCTGGGGGCTGGAGCTGCTGACTCCAAACCCAGGTAGCAAGAGCACCCCACAAGCCCGCCCTACCCACAACCCAGCCACGAGCCTTGCCCGCCATACCCAGCCCCAGCCCAAGCACCCGTCACACAGAGCCACGAGCTCCGTGGAAATAATAATAACAGTAATAACCAATAATAGTAACAACAACAAAGACAATAATAATAATAAGGTAATAATAATAAAAGGGGAGAGGATGGTGGGAGAAAACACTAAAACACTTCAAAACCTGATCAAGATGCCCCAAACACTAAGCAAGCGCAGTAAAACTCCAATCACATGTAATGGCACACGCATAAATTACAACAATGGCCACTCACATGGCCTCACAGGAAACTGCTTGCCACCAGGCCTACTATTAGTAAAACAAACCCTAACAGGAAACACCACAACAAGCTACCAAAAAGTTGAAAAATGCTAATAAACGCCAGCGCCACGCTAACTACTACGCAACATGCTCCTAGTCGTTAACTAAGCTAAATAAGTATTATTTAACCTCATTTAAACTCGAAAAAAGTTTTTTTTTCTTAGCAGGTTTTTTTGGACATATTTGTTTACAATAGTTCTATTTAATAATCAATCATTCATTTATTTCTACATGTTGCGTGGAGGAGCTTATAACTCGTTCAGAATATGAACGTGTATAAATGAGAACTATAATAGTAATTACATAATGTTTAGTAATCAATGGCCTTTGTTTTGATTTGATTCCACAGATCACTATAATGGCTATCTTGAATTTAATGATGAGCCATTTGACTCTTCAAGATTACGAGGCAGGCCAGATGTGGGAAAGCTGGGTGAGTTGAAGAAAACATAATGTTTTGAACATTTTATGATGCCATTTCAGTAGTCAGTCTAGCAAAATTTCTATATGTTGAATTATTCTTGCTTTTGATTGATTCTTATGTATGATCTATTAGTAGACAGATGCATAGATGATGTCACAAACAAGTTGTTACATATATGAAGCAAGTAGATTCCATGTGACTCGCCCAATGGCTTGTTTTGACACTTTCTGCTCTTGCCACATTCTGGCATCATCTGTGATCTATTACTAAACAGATGCATGGCAACATGGAATCTATTTGATATGAAGAACATGAAAAAAAACAAAACAAGTTCAGCCAGTTTGTGCACGGTTTTGCGCTACCCAGATTTGTATGTAAGGCTAAATGATTTACTTTTGATGCTTGTTTTTTTCAGAGGAGTTGCTTCCAGGGTGGTACATTGGTGTCAGCACAATGAGAAGAGGAGAAAAATCCAAATTCTTCTGACTCCAGAGTATGCTTTTAAGGACTTGGGTTCTCCCCCTCGAGTACCTCCATCAGCTACAGGTTTGTGCCATACTTGCTCCTCAAAACTGTAATGAACCAGGGTTTTCTTCTTTATAATACATAGATGCAATTGATTCAAAATGTTTCAGTCAATTATAATAATTTTATTTATTGATCGTGGGATCAACTGAGTGAGGGCTATCTAATCAATAATCATTTATTTGCCCATTCAAAATTACAAAAAGTTTTGTTACTGAACTTTACTTGAGTAAGAGCTCCCATTAAACCCTTTTGGGTTCTATCATCTGGAGAGACCCTGGCAAGTTTACAAGAGTGATTTCTACATACACAATTCCATGATTATAACTAATGACATTGTATTCATTATTTTATAACAATGGTTTTCTTCATTAAGTGATAGTGATTGATGCCATTACCTTCGCTTTCTGTTGGAGATTACGATTCTGAATTCTTGTTTTCTTAAGTATTTTTTTGGAGCGTTTTTTATATAATAGTGCATATTTTGGTAAATCAAGTAGTCATTCATTTATTAAGCAATCCATCACATTGTTATTGCTGCGAGGCTTATAGCCAGCCACAAATAGGCCAGTAACCGAAAACACTTAATACATGTGGTACGTACACTGATTGACAATAATCAGATTCCAGGGTAATTATTGTTGGTATCCATGTACCTGGATGGTGAGATGCAATGTGAGAGTTAAGGTAAACCTAACCCCAAAATATTTTTTTGGCTTAAATATGCTCCTGTTAAAATGCACAGCACCTTTTTAAACTAAATCTTGACTTTTTTTATAGGCTGTTAAAGTTATGAAATCTAGCTATCATCTGTTGCACAACCGAGCTAGTAAGGCGCATGGGTCTATTCCTGGTTTGATGTCACAGATGGATTTGCAGCATAGCAAGTCTTTGTCAACATGCATGCAATGAAGTTTGTGATGTCAAACCAGGAATAGACTCATACCCCTTGCTCAGTTCTGCAACAGATGATAGCCAGATTTTGTAACTTTTACAGCCTGTGAAAAGTTGAGATTAGGGTTAAAAAGGGGCACAAAGGTGCAATGCGTTTTAAGCGAAAAAAAAGTATTTTGGGATTAGGTGCACTTTAAGTGTGTTGCCCAAGAACACAATTCCATGACCCTTGCCCAGGACTGGAGCCCAGTAGGTCTCTCCATCTTGAGACCATTAGGCCATTGTGCCTCCCACACAAGGAATCTAGAAATTTAGGGGAAGCGGAGAGGGAGAATGATAAGGCTACCCCAGCAGAAGTTGTGATTTCTCCCATCTGAGAAGTTGGGCACAGGGTCTGATGAGTACACAAATTATAATATCTGTTGCTTGAACACTGAACTGCAGGGCATTCATGGGAGTGAGGTCATTGATTTGTAGGTTGAATACAACAAACATCCAACCTTTTTACACCATATTTTGACAGTGCTTTTTGAAGTGGAGTTACTGAGCTATATTGACCACAAAGCTGCAGATGACTATGATGCATTTACAGAAGTAAGTGACAAACTCATCAACAATATAGATGAGGTTGGGGGTTGTTGCCTAGAAGGATGGTGGGACCGAGAGTGTTGTAGCCAAGCGCCAAAGTATCCATGGCAACCTTCTGAGTGGCAACAACCATCTGGCAATGTGGCACTGATTGAAAATTCAGTGGAGATGAATTGGTACTTACCATAGGGGGAGAGGAGGGGCAAAACAGCATGAAGGCTTTGGAAATGCTAAGATGAATGGATGCACAATGAATATTAGAAACCAGAACTTTGCAAGGGTCAGGCCCTGCCATTTACTGGGCTCTCTAGGGCCTAGCAGAGTCTCCATGATGAAGACTGCTGCATGCATTGCCTCAATTTTAACTTCGCCTAAATTACATTTAGCCACATTGAAATATAACAGGTCTGTCAACCAGCCTTATTACATGGCTAGCTCTGTGAGCAGGCAACATGAGCCAAATACTGCACTGTGACTGGCTACCCAAGCACGCAAGGTAGCAGCATCTTACATACCTGGGGTGACATTTCCCCAGTTTGGTGTTCTTTATACCATATAATAAATCCTTTATCAACTGGCCATGTTCAGTCAAGATTCAGTCAAGATGGCTGGATTTTGCTCTTTTTCTGTTTTCTTGTTTATGGACCTGGACTCTGGCTTGGTCCATAATCAGGCTTGCAAAAATAGGAACTTGGTCAATATCAAGCCATCTTGACCTCATACATGTACTTCATCAATAACCAACTTTATTATATGACTTCATATGTCGCTGATATGGTGCACGCTTTGATTGGCTAATACTAGGTTATTATTCTCCTGTAATGCCCACGGGTTGATTATGGGTCTGCAAAAGCAATGCAAAAAGCCATATAGTAAACTACTTATTTACCTCGAACGTTCAGTCTTTAAGGGAAAATCTCAAACCTCGCCCTTGCCATATTGACCTTGCTATAACTCAGTCAATAAAGCAAGGTCTCGGTCTGAGATTTTCCTGTAAAGACCTCACTCTTGGTTAATAAGTAGTTAAAACATGTCAATATATAACTTCATATCATTAAGGATTAGTAAGACAAGAGTCTGTTTAATGATCAGATCATTACTTATGAAGGAGTGTATTATCTACATGGTGTTGAACTCAGATGTAAAACAAATCATGTTAATAAACAGCTTAAACCTTTGCTTACAGGAAGAAAGAAAAGAGGCAACTTTTGAACAACTCTTAAAAGTGTCCAATGCAGAGAGAGAGGTACATGAAACAACCATCCTTGATTATTGCAGGCTAATATTAATAATATTTATTATTTGTCACTACCTCTAATACAGTAGTTAGCTTTGTATAATGTGTTTTTATTTCTTGCTTTTGCAGGCTGGAAATGATTTTTACAAGCGAAAACAAGTCCCTCGTGCAGTAAGCAAATATATGAAGGTAAAACATCAGACTCCCTGCTTGCAGTGTAGTGACTGTTTAGTTACTGCCTCTGATTCATGTCTCTCTTCTGATTATTCATCACACTCCAAGTATTGTGACACTTCCTTTGTCAAATTTGCTTTAATGTTCTTACAACTTCCTTTTCTCATCTGTCTGTCTGTTGTTGTTTTTTTTGGGTGGGGGGGGGGGGAGGGGGGGGTTGGCTTGGGAACAGGGGCTGCTGTTTTTAGGGGGCTGGGGGGGCAAGGGCTACTGTTTTGGGGGTAGGGTTGGAGGAGGGGGCTGTCTTTTTTCGGGGGTAGGGCTGCTGTTTTTTTGGGGGGGATAGTGTTGGGGGCAGGGGAAAAATAATTCAGACTAGTACAGTATTGACAGATCTCTTAACCCATGTGGTAATTATTTTGGACATATGTAGGCAATTAAGATACTGGAAAGCTGTAACCTTCAGAATGCTGACCAGGAGAGATGGATGAATGAAGTTTTGCTGAAGCTTTATTTGAATGCTGCTCATTGTTATTTAGAATTGGTGGAAGTAAAGAAAGTACTCACTTATGCAAGAAAGGTATGACCATTTGATGGACTGTTGATGTAAAGAATTGTACCATTATAGTGTCTTATGAAGGCATGATTGATCATCTTATATACACAAATTAACCAGCTGTGAAATTAAAAGTAAACATATAAAAAATTCAGGCCTGAACGGGATTCGAGCCCATGTCCTCTGGGATTTTGCACCATGACTTTCTTTATCCTGACAAAACTATCAGTAGCCTCCCAGACGTTCTTAGGCTTAGCAGAACGCAGACGTTCTTAGGCTTGTCACACGTTCCTCCCTTATTAGGCTTGTCACGCGTTCCTCCCTTATTCCTCCCCACGTGGGAAGGAACGCGTGACAAGCCTAAGAACGTCAGCGTGGGAGGCTAAGCTTACAGTGAAACTGACTTTTATATATTCATGTAATTATTAAAGTGGCTTTATGACATCACGGTTTCTATAAACCAACATTTATTGGTTGTTTTATCATTGTTGCAGGCTTTAGCGATTGACCCAAAGAATACCAAGGCTCTTTACAGAATGGGCAAGGTAACATATTGAATTCCCTGTCCTTTCCTCTCTACACTAGCATAGAGGCTAGGAAAGAATACCAAGTAAACAGATAGAATGCTTATTTCATCCGATAAGAGAAACTAACAGTGTTAACAATGTTAGTCATGGGTCAAATGTTCAGTTCGTCCATCATCCCTGGATCTATGAAAGTTCAGAAAGATGTGATGTTTAGAGGCTTTCATAAGATTATAGATTCTTGAAACCGCCTATAATTTTCATCGGTTCATGATCTAGAATGCAATTTTGTAGCTTTGAAGAAACCTTTGAACAAACCATGAGCAAGTTTGTTCTCTTGGAAATGCTATTTCTTA
Organism: Platygyra sinensis; assembly: GCA_019787425.1. Classification (NCBI taxonomy): domain Eukaryota; kingdom Metazoa; phylum Cnidaria; class Anthozoa; order Scleractinia; family Merulinidae; genus Platygyra; species Platygyra sinensis. Next base: position 49,530 of record JAHPZR010049348.1, on the reverse strand, counting down.
TTTCTTTATTTCAGGCTTACATGAAGCAGGGTGAATTTGAGAGCGCCAGAGACAAATTCAAAAAAGCACAGTATTATGAACCCAGTAACAAGCCAGTTAAAGATGCACTGGTTGAGCTTGACAAGTAATTTCCATGTGTTTATTTATGTTTAACATTTCTTCTCAAACTCATTAATAATTCATCACGTTAAAACAAAGAAAATCACAACCGTGAAGGAGGTTTGGATACCCGGTCTTAATTAGCATAGATTTTGACAATTTTTCTTCTCCGTTTACTCCTTAGTTTTTGTTTCGATTACATACATACATACATACATACATAATTTATTTGATGAAGCAGGTTATAAAAATGGGCAAGACAAAAGTCCTGATGTGGACCTGCACTATCTAAGTAATACATAAATTAATTAACTATATATAAATAAATAATAATAGTTAAATAAATATTAATGACAATAAATTATGACTAATTTTAAAAATATTGGAATGCAAGAATAGAGGAGAATATTAATGACAAAAATTCTACTTAACTAATATTAAAAATATTTAAAATCTAAGGATTTATTGGAAATACTGCAGGAAGCTTTAGTAAAACTAATAGATTTGAGAAGATATATCAAACACTCGAGACAGTGTTTCATCGGCTATCCAAACACCTCGAATTTCGTCAAAAATACTCCGCTGCGCGTCGTATTTTCAACTCTCTTCTCGGTGTTTGGATATCCCGATGAAACACTGTCTCTCGTGTTTGATATATTACTTCAAACACTCATATGTTCATGGTGAATGTTATTTACCTGATAACCAAATGAATGCGCGCGCTCTGATTGGTCAATCAGCTATGGTTTATTGTGCCGGCAAACTCACGGACAAATCGCGCGTCTTTTGAATTGTTATATAAAAGCAATAGACCACAAGTTTCTATGGTTTATAGGCTTATAAACCACTTGGGATGTTGGTATAACACTCGAACAATTCGTAAATCACCCGCCTGCGGCTCGTGATTTACGAATTCTTCTCGTGTTCCACCATAGTTTATATAAGGGAATGGTTATGAAACCCGGCCGACAAAATTCTTTGTTGTAGGTTTTTGTTCGCTTTTTTTGGCCTTGACCCTGCACAAAACACAATAGTTGTTTACTTACTGACCGAGGAACTAACTAATAGAAACGTGTTGGTTACGTAATTCATGCATAGTGTATGAGCGCAAAACAAAAGATTGTGCAGCAGGGTCGTGGATCCAACATAAATCTCGACATCTTTGTTTGCTCCTTTAATGTTTGCCGGGCTTTAATGTTTGATTGCGTCTCATTAAGGGGACGTTTAGTATAAATCTCGTCTTACCTAAGCTATTGGGTGAAAACGGTTTGTCATTCTGTACGTTTGTATGAATGTTAAAGGCAATTTTCGGTCCGGATACGATCCCAAAATGCATCTCACCGGAAGTAAACAAGGGGGCTACAACTGCAGCAAGCAATACAATTATACATGTAAAGAGTTTACATCGTTCGTTAAGATCAACAACTGAACCAGCTACAACCTACCAGTAGTTTTGCTTTTCATAGTAGCGACTAAATTGGTCATTAGCCAGCTTCCTTCTTTGGTAGCTTAGTCAGTGTAAGTGCATTGGGACTGGGGAGAGAGTGCACACCAATTAAAGAATTCCCACAACCACTCTTTCTTGCAAGAATGCGACTGTAAGTTCTAGAGAACTTCTTGATTTTGTGTATATTCTATTTTGTGGCATTAGGAAAGTGAGTCAATTTAAAGCAATTGAAAAGCAGACATACGCAAGGATGTTTTCTGCAACCAAAAAAGGTATGAAGAGTCGATGCATCCAGAAAAAAGTTAAATTGAACCATCGTGCAGTCCTGTTAAACTTGTAGCAATATTAGTTTCCTTTATATCTGTAGGAAGCACGACTGATACAACGGCACCTACATCAGTGGACCTCCCTGAGGACAAAAAGGAAGTACTTGTCAAGCGGCTAAGGTAGCTGTTAAATTCTCCCTAGTGTTTGCTTCTGTTTGAAAACATATATCCTGCCAGGAGCCATAATCAGGGACGGAGACCGTAAGCGCGCGCAATTTCTAGTATTGGGGCTGTCCCTGATTATGGCTCCTGATCCTGCTTGTCTCCGCTGGAGTAAAATTTTACGTTTTATGGTTAGTTGATCTAAGAACGAAAATTTTTCGTTGTTGATTCCATGGCATTTCAATAAAGCATGTCTTCACATCCACGACTAAGTTATCACAAGCTTGTGGTTTGTTATACCTAGAGCTATCCCGCTAAACCTATCTAACCCAGTCGAAATCTCCCCTAATTACAATTCGCCTTCCGGAACGCCTCTCGATAAGTAGTAAATTGTATTGTTATTTGGTTTCAATCCAGGGAATTTAAAGAGGACAAGAGTGCCAAAGAAATATGTTTTCCCGCAACCTTAACACAGCAAGAGAAAGCTTGTATTAAACAAACAGCACAAGAAATGGGACTGAAAGTGGAAGGCAGAGAGGTAAATGTGGGTTATCTTTTGTGTTGTTTAATTTACATCACTGTTAGGCGTATTTAGTGGAAACTACAGCGTGTCCATCAACGGTAACTGAAATAGCGTTAATAACCTTGTGATCGCATTTTTCACCCTCTGAAAGAAACATTTTGCTCGAGGCGTTCTGATTACATTATAAGGTGACTGGAAAATTATTTGAAAGCAAAACATTGCATCACACAATTTGTTGACGAGGTAACGTCTGAAGAAGTTCCAAAACAAAGCACCAACTGTTTTAGAAATCACTCGTGATCTAGTTAGGTTGCTTAAGTTATTTATTCTTTCATGTTGTCCTGAACAAAGTCTGCACAGGTCTTATGAGAGAAAATGATCTTTATTGACTTGAACTTCCCAAAGCATTTCCAACAAGATTTTGGATGTGTTCTCTTTTTTAGGGAACGAATAAAGAACTGAGGGCCATTAAGGAGTTGAATGATGAGGATGCTCCATCTCGCTAAAGTGATGTTTCAGTGTGAACTGCACGTCTCACTATTAAGTTACTGTTATTGAATTGAACTGATCTGTACTTTGTTTTGTGATACATTTATTGAACATTAAATTGCATCGTTTACATTGTAAAACGTGAAGAATAAATTAATAGTTGATTGTAATATATATTACCGAACGAAATGTAATAAAATTCTATTACGTTTTTGTATAGTTGTACTGCAAGTCAGTTGTATTAGTTGCTTTTGTAGACCACTATACAAAGTAAATCATTGTTCAATGCAACCGGATCATACAGCAGCTCTCGTAAGGTGTCACGTGAACGGCTTGATACCCTTTAAGGGAACAATAAAACAAACAACAGAAAACAATGCCCCAAGCTCCAAAACAATATCAGCTGATACAACAATAACAGCTTACGAGAGCTGCTACACTCCTGATGCAACCCCACTAAAACGAACCAAGTTTTATCAGCCTTGTCCCGAAAGAGTAAACTAGCGCGCAAATATTCGGCCTCGCAACCTGAAGGATGGCATTTACTCGATTTGTTTCGCATTTCATTGGGTTTCACTGCACTGCATGAGTCTGGGTATATTATAGACTTCTTGAAGTTTTAAAAGTAACTTTCTGGGAAAAGGATTAATGGGTAAGACTTTCCCCACGTGAGTAACGATATTTACGTTCATATTTTCTTGTTTCTACTGCGACTTTTAGCACTATGACAGATGAAACATTTACACAACCCTGTTAAATTCTGTATCCACGAAAACCTACAGAATTCGAAAGAATATTTCACAAATACCCGTTTATCACCACACTTCTCAACAAGATCTCCTCTTGAGCGGAAACCAGTGCTTTTATAGGAACAGCACGACTCCTTTTAAAGAAAAACATAACAGTGCTACATACGTTCCCTTGCTCTCATTGGTTCCAAAGTTCACGTGACATAATTGTCATCCCCACTGCCTAATTAACAACACCTGTATTAATTAAATTTTCCTTTTTTCTTAAAGTAACCACTTAGTACCACACCAGATTACAGTAAAACACCACCGACTCGGGATCCAATTTTTTTTTTATTCAGCCATTCGCTATCATTTAATTCGACCTCGCTCAACCCAAACTCTCCGCTTACTCGAACAAATATCATTTGCCCTTGGCTAAAATTGAGGTGATTCCCTAGAAAAAACTTAAGATTTTTTTTTCAATTTTTTTATTTTGTGGTTCCTAATATTGCAGTTATTCGAAATGTGGGATAAAAAACATGGTCCGGTGCTCTTTTAAGAGTCGTAACTCGTCAGAAAGGTGCGTCAAAAAATCCGTGCACTGGACCCATTACATGTGCTTTTCTTTTTCTGAATGCTGCTACGTTTCGGGGTATCATGATCAAACACACATGGAGATAATCTTTTTCAGTCTGAATAGATACATTGCATCGTCTTAAAGGAACAGTTTGATATGTCTCTGGGCCAAAATGTACATCTTGCATAAGAGTTGACAGAAAGTCTTTCTAACGTGGATCTTTTAGGGGGAGTAATGTTCAGACCACGAGTGAAAGGGTAAGTAAATATTTTTGGCAGTAATTCTTTTTTTACCTAACGTTAAGTTTTTTTCCCTGCTTATTTAGTGGAAAAGCAATGAATCATAGACTAATTTAATGAGTAAAAAATGGTGCTTAAGAGAAAACGAGCATTTATTTCGCTGTCGAGCTTAGCTTGAGGAAAATCTCTTGCGTTGTGCAAATGCACGCGCTCATTTGCGCGCGCTAATGATGCAAAAATCGTGCGCAGTAGGGATACGCAATACAATACTGAGGAATCACCTTAACCCTGGGTGATAATTTGTTGAACTATTTTTTGGTTTTCCTTGGCAGTTCGAGTTAGCGGTGTTTTACAGTAGCATGCAATCTAGGGTGCTTACAATATGTCTAAAGAAATCGGTTGGCGAGGTTTTCCCAAAATGACTAGTGCCTAGTCGAAGAGGAGAAAAGTAATTAACATCAATGTCTTCTTTCATTGTTCTCCACTGATTTTATTTTAGTAGTCTAAACATGAACGATAATAATATCAACTGTATCTTTAATCTTAAATAGTTATTACAGATATTTAATTAATCTACGTTATATATCTACGTTATATGTTAATGGCCCCCTAAGTTTAGTACTTGCTATCCGCGTGCCAAAGAACATGCAATTTTAAAATTAAAGAGAGTAACGACTATTGTTGTTAAAATGAGCCTAGCATGGAAAGCAAATTTGCCGCTTTTCCATTTTAAAAGGAAATAGTAAAGCCGAAATGGCTAAAAGCAAACACCCCTCAGTCGTATTCTAAACGTGTACCTCGATGGTAAATTTCTTTTGTTCAATATTACTTAGTACGACTGCTCAGTAGTACCACTTGTAAAACTTGGCTGCGTCCACTGAAGTCATGTCTCTCTCAAACAGTAGCAGCAATTCACAGTGCTTGGTGTGTGGGAACAGGTCCACTGGAACCGCCTTTACCAGGCGAAATGGAGCTGTTTTGATTCTCTTCGAAGTTGGCCTGCACAAGCTGATCAACAAAAAGTCATATTAGATAAGGAAGAGAAATACTTGGTAGGTAGCTCGCGCCAACTCACTCGCTGCTACTGTTGATCATAAGTATTTTATATCCGATCATGCATTGAGATAAAAACAAGTTGGTGGAAATTGTATCCATTAAAGAGCTTCCAAAACGATGCAATATATAACTTAATGACCACATGTGAGGTCACCAAACTAAATGACAAGCTCTTCTTACCGTGTCCTATTTAACCTCTCTGCACCAAATCAACGCAAGGCATTTTACGTCAGTTAACTAGTTAGACCATCATTCAGATCATGAAGGAAATGTCAAATGCAGAGGCAAAATAGCAGAGAATTAGGAACACCTCTCGATCTCTTGTTTGTCTGCTTTGCCAGCTTGTTTGCCTAATTTACCGCATATTTTTTAGTTCTGAACGAAGAAGGAAAGTGACAAATAAGCCAATAATTGTTGCCTGTAGTCTTACTCGAGAAAATTGACGAAAGCAGCGCTGGGGTTACACGACACATAGATGAGTTTGTCCATTCGACGACTCTTCCTGATGGCATGAAGAACTGATTGATCTGTAAAATGAAACAGAAAATAAACATCAAGCAGAAAGAAAATCAAAATTATGGCTTAATACAAGGAATGTTTTTTTTTTTCAAAAGTAACTGTAAGATCACTTTGCTTCAATCAGTCGTATGTAGAATTCACTACAATAGATATCGCAAAATTTACATTGTAAGAGTGCCAAGTTCAAGAAATCCTCCGAGCCGTGATCGAAGAAATTACGATTCTGATAAGACCAATCAGAGAATAGCACGGAGACTTCCGAAAGCTGTCACATGAGCCTGGTGGAAAGATCGTCTAATTGCGGAAGAGTCTGCAAAATGAAAACCTCCTGAAACACTTGGAGAGAGGACTGTTCACAGCCTCTTTACTCTTCAATGCACGTGAAAGAAAAAGCGAGCAAATGGCGGACTAGGAGAGGCGAGTGAACTTTCTCTGTTTCCATCTCCTTCTCCGTTAAGTCTCCCGTTTTCCGCTGGCATCCAGTCTCTTGCGGCGATTCTTTTCGCGCGTCTTACGATTGAACAAAAATACGAGAAAATATTGGGTTGTGAACAGTCTAACCGGGGAGTCCCAGGAGTAATTGATGATGATTTTGTGTTTTACTCACGCAGTCCGGCGCGAGGAGGGTCCATAATGCCAATGATTTTTGTTTTTCGTGGCATGTTCTTGAACACATCAACAATGATGTCTTCTGCTTTACCGCACACAAACTGAGCGTTCGTAACTCCTGCAAAACAACACATGACGTTAGAATGAATCACTCAGATTTAACCAACTAAATAACAAGGCAACTAAAAGCAAGGCGTTTAAACTCACCGTTCAGCTGGGCATTTGCCTTGGCGTCTTCCACAGCGTTTTCAATTATTTCCACACCAATTACGCGTTTGACGCTCTGTAAAAAGCAATATCGCATCCCATCAAATAAATTACCGTGACGATTAAATTTCACCAAATTTAAGGCTTTTTGGTTGGTTTAACTCCTTGGTCTTATAATCGAAAGGAATTTTGTGGTTAAAAAATGTTTGCGCTTGTAGTTGAAAAGCGACTTTCAACTATGAGTTGAAAAAATCTTAATAGGTTTATTTAAGCAATAGACCACAAGTTTCTATGTTTTATAGGCTGATAAACCACGCGGGATGTTGATAGAACACGAGAAGAATTTGTAAATCACCAGCCGCAGGCGAGTGATTTACGAATTCTTCGAGTGTTCTACCAACATCCCAAGTGGTTTATCAGCCTATAAACCATAGAAACTTGTGGTCTATTGCTTTAATATAATAAATGAGAAGACGCGCGATTTTTCCATGGGTTTACCGGCACAATAAACCATAGCTGATTGACCAATCAGAGCGCGCGCATTGACTTTGTTATTGTATAAAAAGTAATAGTGTATTATGTCAACATTCCCAGTACTCTTGTAATTTAGTCCAACTGAGCGCTAAAACATACCTGAGCCAGACAGAGACCAAGAGCTCCAGTACCACAACAGATATCTACAGACATCAACAAAAATAAGTCAACAGCTAATTATTGACATCGACGCCTTCAAAGGTCGCTTGGTAAACTGACAACAGCATGCACTCTCACAACAGAATCTCGCAATTTCTCGTCTCAGTAGTTCTTGGTAACGTGATATTGATGCTTCACCCGGCAGTGGAATTTTTTACCTATAATAAGTCCAAAAGGCAGTAGCCAAGTAGAGACTGAGGCCCCTTTCCTGTTACAAAAAGACAGTCTTCAACTCTAAGCGATGAGTAAAATCTCACAGAACAACCACATACCAAGAACAACTGTCTCATCTAGATGGTCGCCACACCACTCTTTGAGTAAGTCAAACAGCTTTTCGGTTGCCTTGGTGTTAACTAGAGAGATAACAAATCACACAGGTAACAATGAGCCATTTCAGAGGTGCCTTTTGCCTCTGTATCAAAACGAGTCTTAGAGCAACACCATGCATACGAAAATGTGTTCCGCTACAGGTTCATTTTCATTCATTTGGAAGTTTTTGAACGAGGATTGGCTTTGAAACAGAGACACTAGGTAACCAGGCCTTTTGAACAAACTGAGTAACCACGCTATCCAGCGGAAAGTGATTTATGTTATGGATAAAGTTACCTCGCTACCGTTTAGGGTATTCAGCCGAAAAACAAATGACAGGGGATTATGTGTTGTTTTGGAATTGGTTCCTCTTAGGGGTAAAAAGCTTCAAGCCACACCACAGAATTTTACCTTGATACCTCTTAAATCTTTTTTTCAAAATTTGCGACAAACACCCCTGTACTTTTATGTGAGTTCCCCCCCCCCGCTCCCCTCCCCTTGGAAACCCAGGATCAAAGTTTCCACTGGTTACAAACACTGCAAATAAGACTAGACTTAAGAGAATCTGGTGCTCTATCTGACCCCAAGTGATTCTCATAAGCGTACTGCTAAAAACTTGTCACTGTTCGGTGTAGAGAAGTCTGGAAAGATTAGTATGGGTCATGATTTAGGATCAAAGGTGATAAACAAGCTTCTTACCTTGAAAGAAAGAATCGGGAGATATCCTGAACCTCAGGCCACAAAGCTCTTCATAAATGTGCTAAAATGTACACAAACACTACAGTGAGTTGAGAGTCCCAGCAACAATCCATGATTTGCAAGAACAGAAAGGTTTTCAATCTCCTAAAAAATAAAACCTAACGTTTTTGCCAGTCATCAAAAGAATCTCAACAGATACTGATTATGATATTGAATCTAACCTCCTCTCCCATAATATGAACAAAAGGCGCTTCTGCATTCCCTCCAACAGCTCTGTAAATATAATAATACAGCATTCAATAAACAATCTACAGACACAATGTCGCTATTAGGACATCTGGATGATAACTTTTCTAGTAACATTCAACAAGAAAAGGAGATGTTGCATTCATAGCCAGCAGTGTTTAAATGCATTTACTTCCTGCTATGGTTAGTGCGCTTGACTCCAGAGCAAGCGATCCAGGTTGGAGCCCTGGCCGGGGACATTGTGTTGTGTTCTTGGGCAAGACACTTTACTCTCACAGTGCCTCTCTCCATCCAGGTGTACAAATGGGTACCGGCGAATTTAATGCTGGGGGTAACCCTGCAATAGACTAGCATCCCATCCAGGGGGGAGTAGAAATACTCCCAGTTGCTTCATGCTACAGAAACCGGGATAAGCTCTGGCCTGGTGGGCCACAGTTGGCTTTACCTAGTTACAAGTAGTGTTTGCTTATTTTACTTGCTGCAGCAAAATGTTTTTAAAATCTAATTTACGGCATAACAGGTCAAGGATACAGTGTAGCCTGTGAAAGAAGCCATACTTCCAGCTGACACTTATTTCCGTCAAATATTTTCCGTAGAATCAAGTGACAACAGGAAATATGTCTGCATTCACAGGCTAGGTCAAGGATAATATCAAATTCTGAATGTGGTCCAATTCAATGCATTTCCTTGATGATCCTGGATATCACTTGCTAAAGAGAAACTTATGGATCACCAGAACTGTCTTATGGTACTTGTTTTTATTATATTAGGTGGGTATGTCATTTTATTATATAAAAGTCAGTGGTATACCGAGTGGTAACAAATTGATAAAAACGATACGATATCCTCACATGTGAAGATATGATATCTTCACAAGTGAAGATATCGATAATTCCACTGACATCAGGTTTGTCTTTTAAATTCTGCTTAAATTTGCTGGTGTATCATCGAAACATCTTCAGATCTTCCTCGAAAGTCTTCGACAATCTTCGGACATCTTCGGAAATTTTCGGAAATTCTCGGAAAATGCTCAGGAACGTTTGTCTGGTCTTCGGACAATTTTGGAAAATCTTCGGAAATCTTCGGAAAGTGGTTGGAAATCTTCGGAAATCATCAAAAACGCCCTTATCAGTACGTTTATATAATAAAAAGAACATTACACGTTAGCTCGAAGATATGAATTTTATGTTGTCGTGGCAAGAGCAATACCTCACTCCTTGAGATATTGTTCTTGCCACTCGAACATAAAATTCATATCTTCTCGCCACCGTGTAATATCCTCTATATATTCAGTGCTTCCTTCGTTACATTAGGTGCTGGTTTTATTATACTTGGTGCTTTCTTCATTATACTCAGTTCAAACTTTGTTTGGTGTTTTCTTCATCATTACAGGTGCTAACGCTATTATATTCGGTACTTCCTTGTTCAGTGCTTACTTCATTATATTCAGTGCTTTCTTCTATATGATCGTAACCAGTCTTTGCAAGGGGCTGTACAATTTGAAGGTAGTCTTAGTGTTGAATTTTCGAGGATGATTAAGAAACAGTAGGTAGCAAATTCATGCCATAAATTTACCCCTTTGCCGAAGTAGATTTGACCTGAAAATTTATCTTCTAGCAATAAAATCAAAAGTGTTTATTTGATTTGAAAAAAGGAAAGATCCTTTAATTAATGCTAACATAACAGTCGTCCACAAATGCCTACGTGATCATCAGGTCTCTTGAGCTTAACAGCGTGACTAATGCTATTTTTTAACTTCCTATCACAGGTCGGTGCAATTCCTGTATCTTTAGCTGCAAGTTTCTTTCAAAATGTCCTCCATTTTGCGATGAAAAAGGCGGGAAGGGTAGAACTGCAATCTGTGTTTCTCCCCAGACTACCTCCAAATTGTACAGCACCTTGCCAGGGCTGGACACTTACTTTTGACGTAACTTTCCACTATGGAAGTATGCTTAAAAATTTACTTTCCACAGCAGAAATATATTTTCCAGAATTGAAGAAAGCATATTTTTTTACTTGCCATAATCACTAACAAACTCTGATAGCCACTCTCCTCGAAATCTACGTCCAGTCATCTTCCTTTTCTTTTTATATTTTTCTCATGTTGTTGGTGTAGAGAACTGGAACGAGTTATAATTATTTAAAAAGGGACTAGCACTAGTTGAAGGATGATGTACTCAAAGATGGAGACAACCGCCTTCCACACGAATAAAAACAGTTACACGCTTGTTGTAATTTGTCATGAATTGGGCGTGGTAGTTGTTCTTGGTCTGTTCGTTCTTGACTCCTTGGCATACCTTCATCGCTATACGCCAAAAAACCAAACCGGAAAAGGCTTAATATGTTGTTGATCGAAGGCAATCAAAGGCACACTCAGCAATGAACATGAAAGAACGCATTCAAAATGGCGAATACCATTTTCATTCCCAGTACTGCTAAACTCCCTATTGCATAATCCATTTTGTGCCCAGTCTTCCTACACCAGGCACGACGGATACGGATTTTGTGGATACATTCTTGGCGTTCCGAAAGTGAGTTCTTCTTTTAATCACAATCTTTTGTATTATTTATGTCTACTGCATGCATTACTTTTTTCTACCAGCCTCTTTGAACACCAAAAACTACTTTCCAGACTGTAGAAAACAACTTGCCTGATTGGGCAAGTATTTTTCGTCAATTGACACTTTTTACTTTCCACCGAATCTACTCTACTGTCCAGCGGTGAACGGGTAAGCGTTAGTGTCGAGCCCTGCTTGCAAAGACTGGTGACGATCATATCGAAGAAAGCACCGAATATAATAAAGTAAGCACCGAATATAATGAACAGAAGTAAGCACTGAACAAGGAAGTACTGAATATAATGGCCTTTGTACCGCATATAAGGAAGAGAGCACCGAATATAATAGCGTTAGCACCCGAAATGATGAAGAAAACACCAAACAAAGTTTGAACTGAATATAATGAAGAAAGCACCGAGTATAATAAAACCAGCAACGAATATAATGAAATCAAAGGGCTCTTATGAGCCAACTCATTCATGCTCTTAGCCATGAAATGACTTAAGTGTTTCTTGTGTATTATAGCATTTAACAATGTTGGTGGTGCATCAATAAGCATCAAGCTTCTTCCTGACATGTATCTTAGCTATCAGCAGGTTTACAATTGACTGATTGGGTAAATGAATCATTTGCTGTACAATAGATTAGGACAATAATTTAGCATCATTCTTTATGTTTTGTTGTCAAGCATTTGTGTTCATTGTTTAGTAAATGTTGTGTCATCTAAATGAAGTGAAAGCCTCATTCACTGTTTCCTTGTTACAGTTTATGTATGATATTTTATGGTCTTTTATTCTGAAAATTGTAAGTGATTTGTGCAACATTTATCAGTACACCTTGAGAAAGCTTGTGTAACTGTTTTAAACGTGTGCCATATTACAAAAAATACAGGTCTAGATGAAATTAAAGGTGGTGAGCTACAAATTGTACATCAGTTATCTGCTGGCTAAATGAAGTTGAAAGTGTGTTAGCTTTGTTTTCGAAGGAAAGCGTCGAGGTCTGATGGAGTCAGTTTGCCAAGACAATGCACCCTGAACTCAAAGTATTTATCATTTAAAGTTCTTGGGTTGTCATTGTCATTATTCATTTAACTGTATTATTGTTTATAATAATTACTTGTTACTTTTTTTATTAATTTTAAATAACTATTATGGGTAGCCAGGAATAATCCAGTAGATGTAACATTAACTGTTGCCCCTGAAATTAAATAGATGAAAAAGATGAAGATATAATTAAAAATAATTTAGACGATACCAGAAATAGGGCACATCCCTTTTTAGTAAACTCGGGCCTAGCAGGACAAGTCTTGAGTGAAAGCAAACACACTGCAGGTAACTCTGATTAACTCTGTTTTCAACAACCTAAGATATTGAATAGATTATTTATCTGCATTTTGATCCCACTTGGGTGACTACAATAGTCACCAAGCGTTACACAGCTTTTAAGATTGTCAGGTTTGGTATCATGGTTAGATTCATTGAACCTGATGTCTTGTTTTGCCTGATCGATTTGGGTCTACGCGTGTAACACACGAGCGACGATAATTAGCAACAACGTACAGATTCCATTCCACTTTATGCATTTCAGGATATCATCTGTTACTGATATTATTCGACGTAAGGCCATTATTATAAAGCAATAGTAGTCATCTGGCATTTCAGTGGAACAAGCAATTTCATAACGCTGTAAATATTACTGAATGGATCTTTATAGCAATTGTCACGCAGCGATTGTAACCCTGGCGAATATTTCTGGACTCTTAGTCTGAAACAGACTTAAGTTTAGTTCTGGGTCATTTTGATTTGACGCGTGGGCTGTATGTTTTGCCTAAAGCAAATTTAAACAAGTAAAGAAAGCAATATTTACTCACCAGAAATCACAAACGATTGAAGTCAAAATCCACAATGGCTCCCTTCGATGAGCTAAGAAGACTCATTGAGCCCGTAATGACCGTAATGGAGGCCGACGAATCCGAAGAATATCTCAAAACCGTTTGGGCTCCACAAATTCTAAAATTTTTCAACATTTTTTAATTAAATTCACTCCATGTATCAACGAATACAGTATACATCCCGTCTGGCGTGGACAACATTCGTAAAATATGGCTGCCTTCTCAGGCCGTAACACGAGATGGAGGGAAAGGTAGGCACGCGGGCTCATTTTCGGACAAAAAATAAATATTTAAATATATATCTATAGATATGTTTTGGTCTCATTTTATTCACTGAATGCCAACATTTATTACACAAATTCTCTTGCGGTGTTTTGCAATCATCCAGAAAGTGCATTAATTAGGCTTGTCATGTTTGCTATTCGTGGCAAGTTGACTACTTGGTCAGCGGTTGCGCAAATCCAACTAATTTGTTACGTCACTTCCGCTATTTTTGCTAACGACGTCACATCCGTCTACGCAGATTTCTGCTAACGCCGTTTTCCCCTCTCTGCAAAAACTCATCCATTGCTTCGCAATGAATGAGTTAAAAAGCACCTAATATAATGAAGGAAGCACCGAATATATAGAGGATATTACACGGTGGCGCGAAGATATGAATTTTATTTTCGAGTGGCAAAACAATATTTTACGAACGAGCGCAGCAAGTGAGTAAAATATTGTTTTTGCCGCGAGAAAATAAAATTCATATCTTCAAGCCGCCGTGTAATGTTCTTTTTATTATATAGACATGCTGATGACGGCGTTTTTGATGATTTTCCGAAGATTTCCGACCACCTTCCGAAGATTTCCGAAGATTCCCGAAGATTGCCGAAGATTGCCGAAGACTTTCAAGGAAGACCCGAAGATGTTTCGATCATACACCAACGAATTTAAGTACAATTTCAGAGACAAACAAAAGCAAAAGGCGGGAATCGTGACGTCATTGAACGATATGACACTCACAAAGGTGACATACGGAAAATACGCCACTCGGGTCCCGGATGAAGTGGCATATGGAATCTACGAGTGGTTTAGTTCCCAGTAAAACACTCCTGTCTATATAATAAAATGGCATAAGCACTGAATATAATGGAATAAGCACTGAATATAATGAGGACAGCACCGCATATAAAGACATAAGCCCTGAATATAATGGAATAAGCACCACATATAATGAACTAATCACCGAATATAATAACTACTAAATATAATGACATAAACCACCCAATATAATAAAAACAAGTACTATAAGACAGTTCTGGCATTCCATAGAAACTTGTCACTTCACGATAAATTCATACCTTGTGTGGTTTATTTGCAGATAAAGGGATGTCAGAGTAACATCTTTGCCATCTCCAGTTTTGAAATACTCACTGATTCGATTTTTTTCAGCTTCTATTTCCTCCTACAATGAAAAAAGTTTGAAAATTACTCTCAACGCATCAACACCATCAAAGTGTCTCTAAAGCGGTTTGCTAAATTAATGTATTCTCAAGTCCCTTATCCCACTGACTCCTGTGCCACCTGTAACTGGCCACGATGAGCATGGACCTTGGTTCCACTTCTGACATCATTGCCTTTGACCAAAATTGGCATCATCTACACTCAAGTTGTGCTGGAGGAAAAGATCTTCCCAATGATCAAAGTCATTGGCTCAATGGAGCCCGAAATATGCATGAAAATGCTTAGAAATTGGATTGGAAAACTTGCATAAAATTTCTTTCCAGTACACTCAAGGGTACTCCATGGTAAGAATTGCCTGTCTTAATAGTGCTTTCTCAGGAATTTTTTCATGTAGATAGCAGCTAATTTGACTCATATCTACGCTCAAAGTGTCCTACAAGTATGTAAATATCCAAAAAGTGTATTTTTGGCAAAAAGCTCTGGAAGTCGATGGGTTAAACATAAATATGAGCAAAAAAACTTTTACCAAAATCTCACATTTGTGAATGATAATTTGTTTCAGTTTTATAGTGAGATACCAGTCCTTGTGCATTTTAACAGAAAGGACTTTCATCACTTCACCTTGGTCATTTTTTGTGGACTGAATTGCAGGACTGCCATTGTGTCACCGTACATGGAGCTCCGAACAGTCAGCGTCTGCCAATAGCTATCAAACATGAAGGGTACACAATACAGCATAGCTAAGTAAACCTGATACTGTTACTAGATGTAACAAGAATTGACTAGTATGAAAAGGGCTGTTTTAGCAAGTGTCACTACCTCCGTAAAATGAACAGCTTTAAAGTTACTTTCTGTACACAAGGATACAAAATCAAAGAGAGTGAATGAATAAAGTGGATTTGCACTTATCTCAAAGTTAGTTTCCTGGAATGCCACTCGGAAAAGAAATCAAAATTATACATTACATAACACAGATCATTTCCAAGTGTCACGAGGTTAAAGGAGCTGTATCACGGTTAAATGGTTTGAAAAATTTAGCCTAAATTTTTCAGTTTTGTTGTTTGTAATCTGTGTCAGTCTTCTCCATCCTTAACTATCCTTGTTCCCTTATGGTTTATTATTTATGCCTTTAGTGTTTTCCTATCTTTCTAAAGTATTATTTTCAGGTTTCCTTCAATTTAAATTAAGGTAATTATTTTTGTCGATGGTCAAAATAACTCAAAATACAATGACATAGCCCCTTCAATAACTTCCAAATCCCAACTGGCAGAATGATGCATGAATCAAACTGCACGGTGCATGTACTAATACCAAATCCACCAAATTACAATGCATAACATGGTCAACTTATCCACTCGACCAAGGTGTCTTCTACATGTAAGTGTGATTGGTAGAAACCACTAACATGACAACCTACCCTGTGTGAAAACAAAGATCATATACTGGTAATGGAGACTGCCTCACATAAGTCTGAAAAGCCTGCAAGAAGTCCACTGGTAATTAGTCAACCATTCAACATACCTCCCAGGAGACCCACAATATTGCTTGGTGATAATATTTAGAATTGACAATATGTAGTAACAGTACCTTAGCTATAGCCTTGGCCTTTTCAGAAATATGAATGCATTCAGAAGGTTCTACAACTCCACTGTAACCCTCTACAGAAAAACAAAAACATCAGACACATTCTTCAGCAATTCAACAAGACCTGACTCAAAATAGTTCAAGGTAGCACACACATGACAGTCAGTTTCTGAGGTTTAATTTTAATTCTAGCATCTTTAAACAGGATTGATACAGTTCCAGGTTTAAAATACATGTAGATGTTCCCTCTCAATGAAGGCCAAATACTTTTTTTTTGAATGCGAGTTACAAAAATTTTATTTGGTTAGTCAGGGTAACCAAGAGGAGACTGTAAGTTATGATTTTCTCTTAACCTCATAAAATGCTGGCTATGTAACAACTCTCTATCATTACAAACTTTAGATGTTCACCACTCCTGGGAATTTAAGGACTAAGTTCAGATTTTATATTTCATATTAACTTTGTTGATCACTTATAACCCTAAAAACGCAGGTCCATTATTAAGCCTATATACGATGCTTCAAAGAGAATGAAAAAAGGATTACCTTTGTAGGAGCCAAGACGGAATCCAACAGTTTTGGCTACAAAGGATGGATCAGAGCAACAGTCAACATATAATCTTGAATAACATGTAGTTATAACATTAAATTCCTTAATTACAGAACTCGTAAATAATTATTGCCTACAAGACTTTGGTTTGGGGAAAGGGGAGTGATAACTATCATGTGTACTCTGGAGTACACTAATTACAGTCAGAGTCTGTTGGAATTCTTTATTAAGTGAATGTAAAGGCCTGAAGTTAAAAACAGAAACTAAGTTTTCCTGAAAGAAAAAAGACAAAATATATTAGATATTTGCAGTCACCACACTAATCAAATAACTGAGATTAATATGACAGCAACAGATTTCAACATACTGTATATCAAAATTATTGGTAGATATAACTTGGGTAAATGGAGGCATGCAAACAGCTCTTTTCAGCCCATTCAGCTCCACATTTTTCATCCACTGTCTTTGGGATAATGCCCTTGGTTAAAGATTATTTTTTTGGGGGGAAGGGGGGTGGGGGGGTGCGTTTGTTAGGCCCTATTTACAGTTGCACAAAGTAGACATCGCCTGGAAGGTTTCTAGTAATGAGTTCATCATCGCCAGGAATCTGCACCAGTTCACTGTACAAGTGGTGTAAACAGGGCCATATGGGGATTTTTCCACTGGAGCTAAATTTGCCAAAAGAGCATGTACTCATTACTCACTCTTACAAGTATCCTACCTCCATCAGGGCCATCAGCAATAGTGAACTCACACTTATTACGATACCCATCAAGAACAGGCTGAAATGTTTGAAAGGGAAAGTTAATGGATGGGATGAGGTCTGACTTCATGTATTGTGCTGCCCATCACATTGCTATGGTTGTACTAAAGGGACCCACAACATTCCATGCCACTGTGAATTTGTGCTCACATAATTTAAAAGGATAGTGGGTTCTCTCTTCAAGCCACTTCTTTGAAAAAGTCATCAATTCGATCCTAGTGATGACTGCAACCATGAACTCCCAAAGTGTAAACATGCATTTTCCACCAGACACAAAAATTTGTTAATAATAACAGATTAAGTCCCCCTGGTCTGTACAGGTCTTCAAGACAGTATTTGCAAGCCATTATGGAATAACAAATTTCCTACTCACCGATTCTACACAGTCTAGCAGCTCACAACAAATTCCATTCCTCTTAGCACTACAAAAGTGAAGTCTATTGATTAAAATCCAACTTATAACTGTCAATCTAAGGTACACATACATGTAAGTCACTTACCAATATCACATCTAATGTCCATTTAACCATTTGATGCCAGTTTTTCATGTGCCTGTCCTGCCATTGATCATGAATTTCACCATAACATTGTCAAAGTAGCTGTGAATCCATGAGATGATAGCTGAGTGGATTGACAGACTACTTTGACAATGTTATGGCAAAATATGCTGTCATTAACAGGTCAGATGTATGAAAAACAGACATCAATTTGTATTTTTATGATAGCAAATCGTCAAATTGTCTGCTCTTGCTCTTTGCTCCATGGGCATGTAAATTATAAATTCATGTGTCTGTCTGCTTATTGACGATAAAAATTAGCCCATAAGCACGCAAGAATTTCTGCAGTTATCGTAAAATATGTATCTCCAGGGAGTTCAAAGAATTGGCCAAGGCTTTGTTAGACTGGACATTAAATGAAGGATTATGCATAAATGGATCACATTTGTGACCCTATTTGCGAAAACCCGGCATAAGAAAAGTCAACGCAAAAGCGTTGTGTCTTGAAAACGCGTTGCAACTCGTTGTCAATGCATTGTAAATGCGTTGTATTTCGTTGTCAACGCATTGTGTCACAATTTCAACCCGTTGTGCCTCGTTGTCAACGCGTTGTGTTTCGTTGTCAACCCGTTGTGGATCGCTCTCAACGCATTGTGTTGCGTTGTCAAATTGTCGAGGATGCTTTTGATTTTATTATGAAAGTCGCTAAAACCTCCCCGACTATTTACATCACGCAATTAACTTCGAGCTCCCGATGGTAAAAAATGTAATAACTAGTAGTTTCCATTGGAAAGTGAAGTGCTGCGAGTGGAGTTTACGTGGAAGATGTTTTTATGTCATTTAGGAATTATCGTGAAGGGATAGTCAGCAAGAGCTACTAGATTAGAGTATTTGCCAAAGGCTAATGGGCTTAAAAACTTTCCTGTTTTGAAACACGTACTGAAGTCGACACAATGAACGGGTTCACTCATGCGAAAACCTTTCATCGAGTATTCACGGCCGTTGATCGCGACCGCATCACATCGCGATTAATTTATTACAACAAGATATTTTGTACCATGCTGTTTTCAATGGATGTTCACTGACGAAAACGCTTGTTAGATTTTTAAATGCTAGCTCCTTGAAAAGTAATTTACGCTGTGTTCAAACGACTTGCGTTAATACCGTTTGTGACATTCTGAAAGCTCATCCGCAGTCACGCTGTTACTTCACGCTGATTGGATGATTGTAAAGAATTTATCCAATCAGGCTGGAGCAAACAGCGTGACTGCTGCTCCTTGCTGCTTCTTGGCAGACTTGCCGAGGATGCTGGTCGCTTCGAAAGCTGCATTTCTCGAAAATTATTTGGTGGTTAGCACTTGGATTTTTAATGGATCTTCGATTGAATGCCACAAGAAGAAGCATTAACCTTTCTGTTTATTTGGTGTTCGATTTGGATGCCGGGCGATTCAAATTTCTGGGTGTACATCTGCTTGGCACTCGTCGAGCGTAGTAACAGTCAACGCAAAACCCACCAGTTCACTCAAATTCTCCATTTTAGGCCGCAAAAGTTTTGTAATGAGTAAACAGTTTAAGTGGAAAGCATAAATTCAAATTCTTCGGAAAGCTTGAGAATTAGTTTAGACAAAACGTACGCAGAATGACGCAGCATACAATTCACGTTTAAATTCGCAAATGTCCGAAATTTTCGCCACTGAACTTTATAGGAGAAGTTTCACATGCGTTCACTTTTGATCTTTCCACAACTATAAGTAAATCGGTACCGAATCATGCGGCAAAATAACCTTAATTATTTTTATACTTCATACAGTTTCTTTGGAAAAGATACTTGCTTTGTCATGTAAAAAAGTCATTCATTCTTTTGTACAGAGGCAGGATCTAGAAAGGCAAAAAGATTTTCACAAGATCTGGAATCGATTGGCAACAATATTATTTTACAACTGTGATAATTTTATAGATGGTTTTCATGTTTCATGTCTACACTATTTTCCGGCCGTCATATAATTGTACATTTCTGCGAAACATTTTGACGAATATCTGAAGTTTGGGGAGACACACAAGCCTAAAACTTGGAGAAGTGTCTTATTTATCTTCCATAATATCGATGGTCTTCGATTTGCGTGACAGACAAAACAATCTATTGTTAAACGCAACACGTTGATGAAGTTTGCAATGCGTTGTTCAACGCGTTGATGAACGTTGCCAACACATTGCGAAACGTTGCCAACGCATTCGAAAATAGTTCCAGCGCGTTGGAAAGCGTTTCCAACGGGTTGAAATACGTTGTAATGCGTTGTCAATGCATTTTTCAACGCAGTTTCAACGCATTTTCAATGCATTTTCGACTTATCCCTTATGCCGGGTTTTCGCAAATAGGGTCACATTTAAAACATCTGTTACGAAGAACATTCCAAGTGACAGGCCACTTTGAACACTCTACATATCGACCTTGTGAAATGAACCCCACAAAACTCTGATTTTCTTGAGCAAATTTAATTACATGTGCTGTGTTTTACCCAAGTCATAGACTGCAAGCCTTCTCTCTTTTCCTCGAAAACTGTGAGAAAAACACGAGTGTGGGAGCATGACTGTGACTGTGATGGTGATGCATCGAGCCACTAGTAGCGTGGATGTCAGAAGACAAGCAAAAAGAGAGACTGCACTGGTTCAATACAACAATTTGGATGCTACTTTGACATGTCACATCAATGACACCTCCACCCTATGTTGAATATGACACTCCGGTGTCTTACTTTTCTGGTAAGATGTGATAAATGGTTCGACAGATTACAGCTGAAACCAGGAAAATGACCTCTCAAAATTGTTTATACTGCTTGGTCAAACAGCTCTACTTAACTTTAAAGTCCTCCTCACACCACAGTCCTTCAAAAACAGGTGTGAAGCCAATAAAAAATTAGAAAACTAATAAAAAAGGCTGCAAGATAGAAATTCAAAATAGAGTGGCAAAAGTCATGAACGGTAGGAGTCACACCATAGGAGACAAACTTTACAACAGAGCTTTGGCGTGCACTGCATGTCACTTAGAAAGGATGAAGTAAAAATTAATTGCCGCTTATTTGAAAGGGCTTTCAAAGTATAGAAGAATGGCGTTTTTCTTTTTAGAATATCTTTTTTCCATTTTAGAGATATTTACGTTTTTGTGAACAAAGTGGTGTCATGGGAGGTTTCACTAAAACAGTACAACACTCAATCAAGAATATCTCTAGAAATATTAAAGGGCCAAATGTGTCCCAAAATATGATTGAAAAGATGCCATCGAAATTATTGATAAAGCATGGTGATGTGAATTCTTATTGTTTTACTGTAGGCTGTGTTCCTGAAGGTATGTTTAATTATCCTGAGTAGTATTACAGTGATGTTTCTTCGTTTCGACAGGCTTCAAATAAAATATAATAGCCAAATTCTAGACTAAGTATGTAAACAAAAACAAAGGTGTGGCTGACTAGGGCCCTTAAAGGCAATGTTCTTCAAACTTGGCATCAGGGCTGTACATCACAAAAGTAAAATGGCACCTGTCATGCTGTTGCCATGACAACAGTTATGCCACTGGTCCCGTTTTATTTAAGACTAAAATTCCCAGATTTTATCCCAAACAAGGATCAACCACTTACAACAATCTAATGGGGATAGTTAAGGTAATATGGGAACCATTTGTGTGCCGAGCTAGACCCTCTGTCCTCCTTTAAAAGATTGCAAATGGGGATATTTGGTTTTTCACAGGAAGAGACTGGAGCCGAGAGTGTTGCCATGGCAACAACATAGTAGGTGTCATGCTGTTTCTTTTGTGATGTACGTTTCCGGTGCCAAGTTTGAAGAACACCGCTCCAATATTTCAGGAGATATTCTTGATTGAATGTTGTACTGTTTTAGAGGAGCCACCTGTGATGTCATCACTTTCCTCATTTGCATAATACAAAAACATACTATTAAATATCTCTAAAAGAAAAAAACATATTCCCAAAAGGAAAATGCCATTCTTCTTTGCTTTGAAAAGCCTTTCAAATAAGAAGCAATTATTTTTTACTTCATAGACACTTTAATGACAGATGTGCATCATACTGTCATAGACCACTAGAATAGAATTACACTGTCACCAGTGTCAAGCATCCAAATTGTTGTATGAAACTAGTGCAGTCCTTCTTTTCACTAATCTTTCAATGTACTAGCATCTCATGGCATTGCCGCTGGCACGTTATGCTGACAGTAACGCCACACGCTTAATGCTTTTGTGTTCTTCCCCATGCATTTTCCAGGCAAAAAGAGACTGCTCATAGTCTACCTAAGTCACAAGATAATGCAACTATAACTCCAATAGAGTGGCCTACCTTTCCTGTTCAACCCAGTTGTTCTATGAAATAATACAAAAAAGAACATAAATTGAAACAGGCAGAAGGGATATAATAATAATAATAATAATAATAATAATAATAATAATAATAATAATAATAATAATAATAATAATAATAATAATAATAATAATAATAATAATAAATAAATAAATAAATAAATAAATTGATTAATTGGGCAATAAATAATTGAAACTTATCCAGCATGTTAACATAAACATACTACTCTTTCTACAGGAAGTGAGCAGCCTGTTATTTCCCACACTTCATACATTATGTAAATTGGTTAAATATTCAATAACAAAACCCAAAAAGGTACAATGTGCATTTCACAGAGCAAATTAGTCAGAACTGTTGTAACAGGAACACATACACATGGGTAACACCACCTTTCAAAGTCTTGCCATTAAATTATGTACAGGATTAATATGCCTTTTAATAAATCATGTAAACTCAGGATTTCACATGCTAATACAAATAAATTCTATCTTTTACTGCCATCAATCATATACACATAATTAAAAATAATTAAGGAAATGCCAAATAAAATGGATCTTTATCTACCAATCAAAACCCACTAACTAGGTGTTTTTGAAGTCATTGGAGTAATTTTTTTTCCTGAGAGGTCCACTTAGACAACATATCAAACATGTGGCAGTAAAGAAAAGTACAATGTAACTGTCAGTTGAGCAGAGTTCATGCGTCATCAAAGGGTGCAGTAATACTGTTGCTATTGTTGCAGTTGTCTTTGTCAAAACTGTGCTTTCACCACTGTCACAACAAAACTGTGCTTTTCACCACTGTCACAACAAACCTTAATCTTATAGTAGATACTAAGGGGTGTCTGTAGATACATCCAATGATAATATTTTTGTTTTTATGTCTAGGAATTTCAATGAAACAGGTTTCAACCCCCTCAAAGTCAAATTCAATATCTTGTCTTCTAATAAATTCAATATCTTTTTTAATATAGAGGCCCACGCCCCCTGCATTTGTAGGCGAGTGCTTGCTAATGAACTTATAACCTATAAAATTATTGTTATATTGTTATTGTTATAGTAAATAAACATTCACACCTTCAGCACCATTATCGCTTTCAACTTTCTGGTGAGTTTTCCCAGAATTTCCAACATGTTGTTCCGCTTAGTCTAAAATAAAAAATTGGATATAGTAACTTTCAGTGCGACCACAAAGATTGGCAGCTTAACAGACCTAAATATGTTTCTCATCCCTAAACTGATCATACAGTGTAGAACTAAACTGAACTAACCTGATGTCCCTAAAGTAGTAAAAAATGTCATTTTTGCTTCAAGATCACCAAGACCTTGATGCTTGTGGACGTTGCATAACATTATGTAAATCCATCTCTCGTATGCAAAATGTTTTTATAGCTTCCCCAAAACTTGAATCTAAGTAACAGTCACTTCTCATATCAAATAGGTAATGGTGTTGCTTGTCAAAAATATTTACCAATGAGATACATGTACTTCGTAAGTGCAATGCCAAAGGCTCTTATAAAATGGGTATTTCTAGTAATTTAACATGACTTACACTCTAAACCAACGGGTTACCACTAATTAAGCATTTATTTAGTTACCTCCATTTGTTTACTGTATGGCTGATCCCACAGTGGAGTTACTACATGGTTTAACCTTGTTAACCAAAAGACAAATTACAGAAACATCAAGAAATACCAAAATTAAGTATTTATCAATCACATAAACTACCAGTACAAATTCAATACCACATGCAAGAGCATGGACTGTCCTGTACATGTAGATCCCACTTTTTAATTAAAAAAAGGAATGCACACAAGAGGAAAAAAACGACAACAAGTATTAAAAGCTTTCAACTGGAAGATGTATGTTTACATCTACTTAATAGAAAGTACTGATTAGGAAATATGCTTGGGTTGGAATTATGAGCTCCATGCTTGAATGTGATGCTCAAAAATGAAACCGGGTGGCTGGATTTCTCACCTGACAGATATAGCAAGCTCTTCCCCCACATCTCATCGTCCACCTTTATTCTCTTAGCATCAACATTTGATCGTGCTGCATCTGAAGGCATTCCATGGATCAGTGACCAGATTTCAAATTTACAGTACATGGGATGAATAATACAAAAGAAACCAACTGGTACAGAGAGAATCACCCACTACAGTACAACAAAACGTTGTAAAAGATCCCTTCTCCAACCTCAAAAGTATATTCACCTCCTTGTTAGTTTCCTTGTTTTAGCTTTCTGACAGCCACAGTGATTTTATGGTTCAAGTGCACTGGGTTTAAACCCAAAATTGACAGTCAGTTTACTCTTAGTTTTAGAGCTCTTGTGTGAGCTTCCTGGAGTTTTTAACATTAAGAATTGGTGGCAGTACTTATAAATTACGTAGTCCATATTTCATCTCTTTTGCAATACTTAATTATCCATTTTGAGGTTGATGGTGGCAGATGCAAGTCAAGGCTCTGGTTACTAACCCTGGATCATCCTCTTTCTTGCCATTCCTTCTGCTCGCTGAAGTGCCAGAGGATCAGGAAGAGGCTGAGCAGGCTAAAAATACACATCACAAATTAACTTAAATCACCTTACTAAGCACACTGAATATTTCTGCTATAAATTACCACTAAAAAAGTAATCTTTGATACAGTTTAAAACGGTATTTATAGACTCTTCCAGACCAAAAGCTAAATGGAACCATCTAATTCTCCAAAATCCCTCAATGGGGATGGTAGGCAGCATGAGAAATAAAAGAGCTAGCCTTAAAATGTGGAAGTCAAGGCTTCAAGTCCCCTTCTGACCACTAGCTGGCATTGTGTGGAACTGTGCTAAGCAGTTCCTAATTTTATCACTAAAACATTAGCAAAATTTTTGTATCATTCATTTTTGGTATGCCAACCTGAATTATAATAACTGAAATGGAATTTCAAATTCACCCTCTGCAAGTTATGCAGCAAGCTTTTGCAAAACTATCCTTATTGAATGTGTATCATACCTTAGCAGAAAGTACTTTTCCTTTCCACTTGTGTCCTGATAATGATCTGATGGCCAACTATAAGAGAATCCGAACAAGAGCAATCACTTGGCTAGCAACAAATATAAACATTTCTCACATCTGTAAAAGGACCTAATCCAGACTGTTAGTATGGCATAAGCTATTTAAATGTGATTTACAGATCTTAAAATCACAAGTACTACTGACAAGATCATAAAAACACTATTTTGTAAAAACAATCCCAAAACGCTTATGCCAGGATTTATGGATGTATGAAAAAGTGAAGCCTTGGAGCCCGCTATTTCATGGCTGCCTGAGATTATCCTGGTTTCTGTAGCATGAAGCAGCTAGGAGCATGAAGCAGCTAGGAGCATGAAGCAGCTAGGAGCATGAAGCAGCTAGGAGCATGAAGCAGCTAGGAGCATGAAGCAGCTAGGAATATTTCTTCTGCCCCTGGATGGGATGTTAGTCCATCACAGGTCACTGCCCTGCAATTTGTTAGGTTTCCCCAACAATTTGCCAGTACCCATTTATACTCCTGGGTGGAGAGAGGCACTGTGAGAGTGAAGTGTCTTGCCCAAGAACACCAATCAATGTTTCTGGCCAGGGCTCATACCTAGACCACTCACTTCAGGGATGAGTGCACAAACCATGAGGTCACCATGCCTCACACATTAAATATGGATATGACAACCCAGAAAGTCTTACCCGTCTTTCCTCTTCATTCCTACAGAAATTGAAAACAAAAAATGGTCAGGGTGTGATTTAATGTAATGAAAACAATGTTTTCTCATGTGCATAACTAATATTCTATCTGATGGATAAGTTAAAGACACAAGAAATAGCTATAAAAGCTGCAATTGTCTATTGTAATGTGTACTGTAACAGTTTTTTAATAATTGTTAAACAAACATGGTATTGCACTTTACCTAAATGTGACATAGGCATGGTTTGCTCCTGGTGGTAGTTTCACTTTCACAGGTCTTACGTTCAGCCTGTTTGCTATCATTTTCTTGAATTGCTGAAATATAGACAAAAGTGACAAAACTGTCACCCTGAAAAATAATCCAGTTTTTCATTGACCACTTTAAAAAAGGTTACTTCTTTTCAAATCCCTCTCTGAAATAATTTACTCCAGTGATTTAAACTACCTACACTCAGTAGTCTGAGGTTTCAAGCAATGTGATTCACTCCCTACCAAGCGCAAAATGTGTGACCTAAACAAAAACGAAACGACTGGCATAACCTAACATTCTGCCAACTGGTGTTTCTGAATCAGAAATCCTGCAAATACAAGAGGATCCTGTTACAAAATACAAGCAAGGCTATGAAATTTGCCCAAAAAGTTTTTCAAGGAAAGACTCAGGACATGTCCTTGGCAACCAAAGATTTTGACAATCTAAGCAAACTTGACTGCAGCAGCAGCAGCAGCAGCAGATCTCCACAAATATTCAAGAAAGTCTTTGTGCAAAACAATATCCAGTTTTTGCTACAGTCCTGCACACATGGTATAATTTAATTTTCATTTCAAATGAACTTCAAAACTTTTAACTGACGTTTAAAATTCAAGCAGATTCAGGACATGTCCTTGGCAACCAAAGATTTTGTCAATCCAAGCAAACTTAACTGCAGCAGCAGCATCAAGTACTTAATTCTACCAAGCATCTCCACAAATATTCAGGAGAAAGTCAAAAAATAACCAGTTTTCACCACAGTCCTGCACACATGGTATAATTTCACATGATTTCAAGTTGATCCTTCACCAATTATTATTTTCATTTCAGGTGAACTTCAAAACTTTCAATTTAGATGCCGATTTGTAATATTTTTGCTAATTAGTCATGAGCATTTTATCAAAGGTTAAACGGATTTGCCATATTTAAAGATTTTGTAAATAGCTTTGTGCATGTTTTGTATTGCTTGCTTGTTTATCATGAATTGTGAGGTCAATTGGATTGAATTTTAATGGTTTCTCTCTGAAAATGTGTAGAGATTGCCTGTTGTTGAGATTACCAAGTGTGCTTATTCTAAAACAATAAATTATTGTATTCCGTTCAATCTCAGTGAAAAGTGGCCAAATCAATATTTAGCCTGTGGCTTTGTGACTCATTGACTATTCTTCCACTATTCACCTCTATTTCATAAGAGTAATTAATTGTATGCTTTTATGGAACAGCTCTTTTTAGTCAAGCTGATCTAAGTATCCAAGCTAACCAATCTGCATTTTCTGGGTAAAAGTGCCTATGGAGGCTGGCAACTTCTGATTGCCAATCACTGAGTCTATTTTACTGACTCCTGGACATCCATACACTTCCAAGGTATTTTCAGTTAAACAACATGATCAGGTGGTTAGTATTTTTTTCATCAAGGGGCAATTATTACCAATGACAGCTGGCTTTAACCCTTACTATTAGACCGATGAACTCCCAACACCATGCAGCTGATCATTTGACTTCTGGAGAAGTAACAAGTTATTAAAACTGGGCTAAATTTAGAACGTAGCTTACCTTATAACCACATTTCTTTGGCAAATTTTGAAGTTCAATTTTGTAGATCTCGGAAGTAAATTCATCTCGCTTGGTATAAAAATAAGGATCGGACTCTGCCTCTTCTTCGTCTGGTTCGTCGTTTATTACGGCATCTTCGTCTTTGTCCGGCAGCCCGGTAGCCTCGTTGTCTTCATCTTCGCCATCTTCCGGCTGCTCAGGTTCATTTTCAGGTTTGTCTTCCGTATTAATCAGTACATCTAATCCATTCACAGGTCTTGATTCATCATTTGATTCTGAAATGTCTGACTGTTCGTTGGTAACCTCTGTGTTATCTTCGCACGTTGGTGCTTTGTGTAAAGTGGCCGCTGCATTTGAACTCCAAGAGCTGGCTTCTGTTTGTAGCTTTGCAAACTGAAACAAAGGTGGAAATCCAGGAATAGGCAACGTAACTTCTTGTTTGACATTCAGTGTTTCCGTAGAAAGCAAAGAAGACTGGTTAACACTAGACGGAGCTATTTCTTCCACACCATCCATGTTCTGTTCGTCCGCCATATTGACACGGCGTGGTCACATGGCCGTGTTTTTACATCACTTCAGTAATGCCTCTCCAGGTTTGGCGCTTGGCCGAGGCGGATGAAACGAAAGAAATCTGACGAATCGAAGTTACTAACAACAAATGCACTCAATACAGTACACTTATACGTAGATACAACAATAGTTTACGCAGCTTATGTGCAATGCACTTTCGCGAATAAATGAACTTTCCTCTTTATCTCTCATTTAGAAAACAGTCCTAAGATAGCACGCGCGCTGATTGGTTAAAAATCGTGTTTGTATAACTCGATGGAGACACAGAACTAGTGCGCGCTGTTGACGAAGTGATGGCGCGAGCAAAGAGAATTTACATTTGATAATCAAAGTTGAACAAGTTGTTTTCCTTTTTGTCGTCGTGGTGTTTTCTAAAAGAAATAGAAAACATGTACTTCGTGTTTCTATCGAGTTATACAAACACTCGTGAAAGTCTGGGAGAACTCGAAAAAGCTGTGGAAACACTCGCATGCGGCTCGTGTTCCCACAGCATTTCTCGTTCTCCCAAACTTCCACTCGTGTTTGTATAACTCGATAGAAACACGGTACATGTTTTCTATTTCTTAACTAGCTAATCTCGCACCAAGCAGACGAGCGATCTGGGAACGAGTCGAAGACAGTATAATGTAACCCCAGGGGGTACTCAGTGCCTCGCCGTGAGAGACCTCTGCTAGTAGGGAAAGTTGAGGCTGGCACAGTTGCCCTACACATAATTTATGAAGGCTTTTGTTGATGATCTTATTGATAATAGACTGATAATTACCCTGGTCCTAGAGGTTTTTCTTGATTTTCACCGCACTGGTGAGGGAGCGTGCGAGAGAGCCATCCGTCTTCACCGCTTCGGGGCTCTCTCGCAGCTCTCTCATGCGGTGCAAAATCAACAAAAACCTCTGGGCCCAGGGTAGCTGATAAAATGAGTGACTAACTGCAATTGACTGCATACGATAAACGCGCTGCCAACGTAGGATCCACAAGAGATCTCTAGAGTTCTGGGGCCGGGTTGTTCGAAGCCGGTTAACGTTTAACCCAAAGTTAAGCGTTATCTGAAGCATTATTTTTTCGGCGTTAAAACGTTACGTTAAAAAAATGTTTTTCACCTCTAACGTTAACGTTTGGTGTAGTTTGAGATCACTACAGCTCAAAACTGAAGGGCAAACAATATAAACAGATTACCTATCCAAAAAGTTACGAAACTGAAATCAAGACTCTCGCTAACCCTGGATTAGCTTAATCGGGTTTTGAACAACCCGGCCCTGATCAGCCAAAAAAATTGTATAAAGACAATAGACTGCAAGGTTGATACTACTTGAAAAACGTTTCAAGACACCAGCATGACAAGAATCGATAAAGCAGGATTACAACAGTGGACAGCTGTTTCGCCCTTCTTGGGGCTCATCAGCACATTGTAGCGAAGATATGTAACGCCAGCCCAAGCCAATTTAACTCATTTGCGTCCTGAAACAAGCTTTACTACATCACGTGCTTCAGGGCAAAAGAAGACCAAAGTGTCACGATTCAGTGGTGTCTCGAAAAGCAGAGAAAAATAAATGTGGCTGGACACGGCCAGTATAAACATTTGAACATATTCAACCGCATGGACAATACCATGCTTTGATAATGATGAAAATGTAGCTTCTTCTAAAAAGCATACCCAATTTACGACTAGAGTGCAAACGACCATACCCTCAGTATTTATCCGGGGATAGCAAAACTGACCAAAATCAATACCCTATTTATGACCAAACCGGCTGAAAAACCGTAGCCTTTTGGGGCCTCATATACCTGTATAGCCCATGTAAGGGAGTACTCCCGGAAATGTAACTCTCTGTGAAGGAGAGCGCTAGAGAGCCGGGCTACAGACTTATAGTCATCGCTCCTTCTTCTCCTTACTGTGCACCGGGGTGTTTGTGGGTATTTAGGTACAGTTGAACCCCATTAAAGGGGCTCAGTCACGTTTGAAAAGCTTAGCTAAACTTTTCAAATTCGTTGTTTGCAATCCCTGTCAATCTTCTCCATCCTCAATCATCCTTGTTCCTTTATGGTTTATTATTATCTCTTGATGTTTTTCTATCTTAATAAAGTGTTATTTTTAGGTTTCCTTCAATTTAAAGGTTATTTTTTTCGATGTTCAAAAAAACTCAAGATGCCGTGACTGAGCCCCCTTAAGCAAGTTCAGTGTGTGCAGTGTTTAACTCTGAAAACAGGCACGGAGGACATCTACCATGATGAATAGTTTTGTTTTATTGAAGTCAACTTGTATCATGTATGACTGTTTTTTATGGGTTTACTGAGTCAAAAGCTAAACTGGTTTGCGAATATCAGTTCCTGAAATATTAAGTGCAGTGTTCTGACTCTGGTAAAATGCATTATTTCGGCATTGCTACGTTGTGTACATGTCGGTTTCTACCTTCATATTCTTCATTTATTTGTGAAGCCGATTAGATCACTATATTGATTCAACGTATACCGGCAGGATCATCGTTCCGGTTGCTTGCTTAATTAAACATTCTATACGGGGAGTATCGAGCATAATGCCGGGATAATGGGCTTTTTTTTCAGCAGAGAATAATAATGATAATAATGATGATGATGATGATGATAATAATTCCATAGCTGTAATGAGAAATTTTCACTTTCAAGTGCTTTTAGTAAGGATTTTATAATATAGGCTTGGTTGCTACTTTCGAATTCTGTGCCCGCTGCGAACGGATCAGAGAGTTTATGCTAATGAAAGTTTTATTGAAATAAAAATGTCGTACAGGGGGGTCTCTAGTACGGTTCACCAACAGAAAAACTGAACATCACGGATCAAGAATATAAAAATTTCGCTTTCCCGAATTACGAAAATAAGCAAGTAACTATAAACTCTTGTTGTTAGGCCATCGTAGTCCAGTCCCTGAACTTTTTTAACAACAAACAACAACAACTTTTATTTATAGAATAAATGTCCAGCGTAGAAAGGACTGTTCCGCAAATAGCATTGCTAGTCTGGGCGGAACAGTCATACAAATTAATTACAAATTAATTACACTCTCCTTTCTTCCCGCCCCCCGTAGGGGCTGAACCCGCTATAGAGGGCGGGAAGAAAGGAGAGCTCAGGGACTGGACTAAAGCCATCGTAGTTTGATTAAGAAAATAGTAGTTTGATTAAGAAAATATCACAAACAGCGGCGATAAACATTATATTCTAACGCAAGACACCTGTTCTTACACTAGAAACAGTGTTTGAAGAAAACAAAATTACAAATGGCTAAGTATTGCAAATCACATCATAGGTCTAAGTCACTCTGCATAGACGACTGTCACTCTAACCCTTCGAAGGACTTGCGTCTTGAAATCACGTACATGCAATGGAGTGGTGAAATCAAGAATATCGGTTAATATTCAGGTTCTTCACGGTCACGCAAAACCTTTATGTCACGAGTCACGAAGAATAATTTCCTAAATTCACCTTTCACGGAAAATAAAATCAGCTAATCACGCGAATACCCCTGTATGACCCTCAAAGTCATTTTGAGCACTTTAGTGCATTACTTGTTGTTGTGTTTCTGACTTACGGAGGTATACCTTTTGTCTGCAAGAATGAAAAAAAAGCATCAAATATAACCAGTCGAGCATAATGCTACTTAATTCTCGAGCGCAATTTTAGTCATAATGTTGCTGTTTTGAGGGTGACGCTCAAAAGCAAAATGCTCAAATTTTCGAACATAATGTATCTGATAGTCGCCACCCGTCATGCCGCACAACTCAAGTTTTCAATCAATCTTTGACAACATTTTAAAGGGTTCTTTTTGATTGGACCAATCAACAGCATCTCAGAAATGTGGGGATGGAGTTATCATGTTAACATGACGTTGACATACTGATACTCTATGAGTTCATGAGAATCCACTAGAGAGTCGCCAAATCAACATCAGTTAATAGGCTTTGTTTTTGATGCACGACATAATCTTTTTTCGTGGACGTACTGCCCCTTTTGTTGTAGATTGGACCTTTGTCTGGCAATAGCGATACTCACTGTTTACAAACAATTCTTTTGATATAACTTTTGCCAACCACAGAACAAAAGAATCCTTTATTTCGACAGCCTCTGGTTGGCACATTAATGGAAATAGGTGACGTAACGGTGAGAATCGATATATTTCCGGGAAACATAAACAGGCGGGCGAAGTTTCTGAGAAACATTCCCTATCGATGATTATCGTCTTTAGAATCTGCCGTATTGAACGGACCACGCTCGATATGTCAATATTCTACTATGGCTCCGAGGCTTTCGGGTCAAAGTTGTAAACCTGTTTAAGTTTCTTTTGTCTCTCAATTCCCAAAAGAGACAGAAAACAACACCAAATATAGAAGTTTGTGTTGAAAGCCTCGAAGCCGTGTTAAAATATTGATACATCGAACGTGGCCTATTGTTGAAAAACGCAGCCAAGAATTTGCGAAAACAAGGTGCATGGAGAGAATGACGAGGATGTCTTCTTTTGTTTTTGCGGTTATCGTGGCGCTTATATGTGCAGGCCCCAAAAATTCTCAAGCGAGGACAGAGGGTAAGTATGTAGTAAGCAACTCAGATTTAGACTGTCCTATAGATCCCTGGACGAATGTATTAAAAATCATCCTTATGACCACTCTCTTTGACTTCTTCCTTGCTTTGCAACGACGTAACATGTCGATACTATCTATACAAGCAACTTGGACGAACAGGCAGCCACAAAAAGTATATTTGCTGCTTCAGTTATGGTTGTTTAGTGATTACTCGCCGTTGTAGCGATGGGACAGCGTGGAGCGTCGTCACCCTGTAGCTGTGGGCTTTTGTACGTTATGCTAGCAGTTTTTCGAGTATTTTAAAAGTGAGACAAAAGCATTGAGCATTATTCGAGCATTTTAGTGGCATTTTCCAGGAAAGTAATCTTCTTTCCACAAAATATAGAAATAACAAGACGCTTTAAGAAGTGTAACTGGGCTGCATTTATGATAGTCATGATAGTAAATATTTCAGAAAATTATTGGAAAAAGTAAATGGTCACGATTTTATATGGTGTATGGAAACCTAAATATTACAATGAATGGTGTACCTTAGGTTCAGTTAAATAATGCTATACACAGTGAAATTTCTGCAAAACAGAAGATGGAAAAATTTGAAATAATCAAGGAGGACCTGAAGGTTTTGTCAATGTTGATGTGTTAAACTCAAGCAGTTCCTTTTCTCATTGATGTATTTGTTGTTTAGGGAGTAATGACTGCCTCTATTGTAAATGGAATTTTAAGGCGTATAACGACGATTTTACATGAAAGAGTCTGCATACAAGTCAAGCGGCCTTTCACGACTGTGGTTATATCTGGTTTATTTCTGTAGCATGGAGCAGCCAGGAGTGTTTCTACTTCCCCAGCTGAATGTGATGCTAGTCGATCGCAGGGTTACCCCCAGCAGTAAATTTTGCAAATTTTGCAAATTTTGCTAACAGCAACGAATACGAGTTAGTTCGATCGAAGGTCGTTTCGATCGAAGCAACGCAAGAACTTTTATTAATTTTATTTATACGGTTGCAAAAGTTTTTATCATCATTTACTCTTCCAATCGAACCAACCTTTGCTTCGATGGAACTGACTTTTGGTTTCGATCGAATGAACTAGCTCTCGATCGAAACAACCTTCGATCGAACTGACTCGATACCACAGCAACATATTAAGAAGAAATAAACTGATCATATCGAGATCTCGATTGTTTTGACTCTTTATTGACTTAACTTTCTTCAATAGGAGTCAACTGTGTGCCTTCGCACTGTAATTGTCACTAACCATATTGTCACTCACTTGACGCTTGCTTGTCGGCTCCGCCGCCAAAACTTTATTTCGCGTGCGCTTACAATACCGCCAGCAGGCTATCATATTTCGCCTTTATAGTGTTAATTCCTTTGCTACGTTGCACAACTATGAGTGTAAACAGCGCCCTAAATTACACCAGGCTTCGAACAAGTTCAAAATACAACGCGAACCAGTAAAATACTGAAAATACAAAACACAAGGCAAAGCTGCAAATTACCAGGGAAAACAGTTAAAAACTCACTTCAACCGAGTGTTCCTATCATGTTATCTGGTTTCAGTTTCTTCGGGAAAGTATCGTTGCTTATATCAAGCATAGCCCATTGCAGAAACGTGAGAGCACTGGAGCGAGTTTCTATATAGATCTGGTTTTCACATGACGTCACTAAATTTCAAACTTCAGAAATATTGATCCTCCTGAAATTTTACTTTCATGCTGTACAAGAGCAGCTAAGAACTAAAATTCATACATATTTTCACTCCGAATGGGTTCTTGGTTTAGTGATAGACTACGCTTGAATTTCTAAGCTTTTGCGTGACGTGACATTTACATGACCTGCACTAACTAGTGATAGTTATCACTAAAGCTGCCCACGCTTTGATTGAAAACAATAATATTGAACGTTATTGTATGAACTAAAATTTTAATTTTTTTGTCAACTGTATCACTCATACTGTTCAAGTAACTTAGGCATCTTACCATAAATATGATCCAAAGAATCAACTTAGTTAACTAAACCAACACATCCTGTTTAACTCATTCTATCACATGGAATTGTTTACTTAATACTCTCACGAGATGGATTCTGGAAAAAAAACATCAAACCACTCTTTTGTTATAGTTTGATACTGAAACAAACCATTTGTCTTGATATACGAGCAAACGTATCTCGAAAGCAGAACAGAAGTCAAGATTTTTTCCGATATATAACCAGAAGTATCGCGTTACAGTCGCCATAGTAAAGCTTTTTGTTCTCAACGAAAACGCCGCAACCATTTATATTTGCATCCCTGCCAGTCACCCAGCCGTCACATGGGCTCTACGCCACGTAAGATTACTCAGCGGTAAAAATAAGTGATCCAAATAAACGAGATGTCAAAGGTAAAACTGACGATCGGAAGAGTATTTAGCCGGGTATTTAGCTATTTAGTTGCAACTGAACCACAGTGGCCTCGAATTTCTAGTAGTGACAGTTGATCGATGAAACAAAATTAATTTATGTAAGTTTCGTCAAAAACCTCGATGAGCAATGCTATTTTCCACAATTTAGAGTCTGGATCGAATGGACTTCAAAGCGGTTTTTCAAATAATCAACTTAAATTGATTGAGAAAGCTGACACAAAAAAACTTTCCTTGCTAAATGTGGAATTCAGAACCGCGTGGTGTAGAACACGCTCCCAGAATCCTTCGCTTATTTATTCGACCCCCAGCGAACTTTCGGCAATCCTTTGCGAGCCGTGTTCTCAAAAATCGAGATTTTTTCTGATACAGCGAAATTTTCCTCTCTATACGCGGGGGCTCCTAGGGTGCCTCCTCGGGTTTTGGCCGTCTGGGCCAAAACCCTGCGGGGGCAATAATATACCTGGAAAAATTAGTCGATTCTGATTGGCTGTGGCTGAGACAGGCACCATAATCAAGGACGGAGACGGCAAGTCTTGGGATCCTCGCGCACACATGGAGCTCTCGCACCCATTTCCAGGTTAGAATATGAATAAAAGATCAAACTACCTTTTTTTGTGTTTTATGGCGGCCATTTTGAATTTTAATAAGCGCGCGCGGTCTGCTAGTGCGAGGTCTGGAACTGAAATTTTTAGAAATCTGAGACTCGCAAATTCTCGGAGGATCCGATCGCTCACCAAAAATAATAAAGTGACCGCGCCTGGTCACTTCATTAGATCTCCGAGCAGGCTTTGAGCGATTTTCCGTAATTTCGGTTCCAGACCTCACACTAGCAGACCACGCGCGGCATTTAAAATCCAAAATGGCCGCCACAAAACACAAAACGCGCGCGATAAAGGTACTTTGATCTCTTATTCATATTCGAAACGGATGCGGGGGCTCCCTGTGCGCGCACCTATGATATGGGACAATTTTCTTTTATTTTTAGAAGAAATTGATCCACCCTGACGACATATATCTGCTTGGATCCACGCAATGAGGAGATGTAGTTGTCATGCCAACATGACGCCAGTGTCATGCTGATACTTTATGAGTTTATGAGAATCCATTAGAGAGTCGTCAAACATCAGTCAATCAAGGCTTTGTTTTGCACGGCATAAATTTTTTAGTGGACCGCCCCTCTGATAGGACCGGTCTTTGACTGGCAATATTTCCGGGAAACATAAAAAGGCGTGCGAAGTTTCTGAGAATCGTTGCCTATTGTCTTAAGTGACAGGCCAGACGATGAAGCGAATGAAATGTCTTTGTCTTTCTTAGTCAAAACATCTAGTTCGAATGTAAATAATCTGCAGTATAAAAATTGGGCACTGAACTGCTAAAAAACACACCCAAGAATTTGCGACATCAAAGTGCATGGAGAGGATGACAAAGATGTTTCCTTTTGTTTTTACGGTTATCGTGGCGCTTTTCTGTACAAGCCCCAAAAGTTCTCAAGCGAGGACAGAGGGTGAGTATGTACTAAGCAACTCAGATATAGACTGTCCTATATCCCTTAACAAATGTATTAAAAGTCATCCTCATGATCGATTTATTTGGCTTCTTCCTTGCTTTGCAACGACGTACGTAAGGCGTCGATACTGTCTAGTAAAGAGTTTGACGAGTAATTTGGACGAACATGCTGTATTTAATTGTATTTTCTACTTCAGGTATGTTTGTTAGTTGCTATCCGCCATTGTAGCCATCGGTGTTTTGTGAGCGTCTTGAGCGTCTTTGTGTAGAAGTGCTGTGAGACCGCGTCACTGCGCATATCATGATAAAATCGGCTTGCTCAAGTATGATCGACGGATCAGCTTCTCCTGTTGTCTTGTCAAGCTAATTTTGTTACCTCTTCTCCTTTTTCTTTTAACTTTTGTGTGAGTTGAATAAAATCGATTGGGTAGGTTTGGACACAATTTCAAGTACTCGAAACGTTCAGCCGCATAATCCTCGTGATTTTCGTCTTTGATTGCTCAAGCACATTGTAATTGTTTTCCGAAGAAAACTAAGCTTTGTTTCGCTTTCGATTGTCTCAAGTTAGCGGAGCCCTTTCGCCCGATGGATTCCCTCGTGGTAGCTGTGCATGTCTTAGTAACTTGCATCTCGGCCCTTTTACTCGCTAACTTGATTAAGTTAGATGATATCAGTCATTGGCAAGGTTCTGGCGCTAAATGTTATTGGTTTTGCGACTATTGCCACCTCAATGTGTTGCAGAAGGCTTAGAAAGAAACGACAAACGGCTTCCATGCCATGAACGGGCTGGTAGTTTAAACGAAGCAAAAAAGTGTGCGCTGCAACAAGATTAAATCATGCTTCAAGAAGTATAAAGACTTGATGTGTGTTACATGCATGATGTGCAAATTTCTAGCATTTTTTGAATCCATACTGGAGTATCACTGGGAATGTTCTAGTGCAAACACTGTCAACGTTTTCAGCTCTTGATTTCTCAATACTGTCTAATGAGTACGAGGTACGGACTTGACTTCGCTTTAATTATAACATAAAAAGAACCGAGCCGGCTAGTGGAATCTTAATGCAGCAGAGGTCGATTTCCCTTATATATACTAAGAACCTGTTATTAACGCTACGTATTTTTTATGTGCTCTTTCTCTAAAACTTCAAGTCGAAACCCAGAAAAAAGAGAAACATATTATCTATTCAGCGTGCCAAGTGGTGTGCTCCACATTTTCTACTTAAGTCACAAAGCCGTGAAGGTCATGAAATTGCCAAACAAAGACCTAGCTTTGGTTTCTGGAATAAACAGGTGTGATAATATTGTTTATTGATTTGCGACTCGTGGCATAAATTTGCAAATTCAATATACAGCTCGGTGTTTCCTAGATGATAGAAGCCGAGTAAAATACTTGCAAATTCTGAGCTGAAAAAAAAAACACTAGGCGAGAATATAGTATGATCGGTATGAATCCAACCTGAGCGATGAGAATAGACCCTTTGCATAAATGGCGCCTAAATTTGAACAACAATACTTGACACATCCTTAGCCTCACATTCATGTGAAAATTCCTTTGTCTTGAAACATGAATGTGAGGCTAAGGATATACCAAGTATTGTTATTCAAATTTAGGCGCCATTTATGTAAATAGTCTATTGACTGAATTTGGACTGAAGACGTTTGCGGTCTTGTCCATTGAATAAAGCGTAATTTCATTACGAAAAAGAGTGGTTGTTTTCTTTTTACACGTGCAGGGCTTGTCAATGTGGACATAACAGTCAGCACAAGCAAACTGAAGGAAACCAAACAGTTTTACACAGAATACTTGAAGTTTACAGTGGTAAAAGAAACCCCTGGATTTCTTTCCTTATCACCTGGACCAGGTACGTATTGAGACCTTATTCTTATTCCTCATGTGATAACAGTAGACCATTACAAGGACGTAGAGCTTTCTTTGCTCCTTATTCTTGTTATTATTACTAACACCTGCTCCTCTTCCCCCCCCTCCCCTCCCCCCCCCCCTCCTTGCATGTGGTAGGGGAACAGCTGCCAATCATTTGAAGGTTGTAAACAATTATCATTAATTATCATTAAGGAGGTGAGTAATGTTTAGGGAGAACCCGTATATTCTGAGCAAGATTTCAGGTCCAAAGATTAGGCAATGAGCTTGAATTGTTGCAGATAAAAATGGTCCTCCTGTGAGAACATGACGTAACATGCTCGAGAAAGGTCTGAGAAATAGTGTAACATGAGTGGGTGAGTAAGCCCATAAATCGTCTAATCAGTGACCATCTATTGACATTCAAGACCAGCCAATAAATATAGAGCTAGAAGTTTGGCATGCTGCCACATTTTTAACAACCATTCGTTTTTTAACCCGATTTTTGTTTAATTGTAGGAATAGCTTTTCTCGATTTCGTCGTGGAGGGTGCAGAACACGCATGCGCCAGACCACAGCTGGCAAAGAAATTCGCGGGCAAAGGCATGTTCTTCACATTTAACTTTGGAGACGTAGATGCTGCTTGTGGAGAGTTTAACAACTCCGGGTATACAATAGCCATGCCAATCAAAACTGAACCCTGGTTTGAACGTCACTGTTACGTCATAGATCCAAATGGAATACCGCTGAATCTGGCGCACTGGAACGATACTCCAGCTGAACCTACAGGTTAAGTAATTACTTTTCACGATTTAAGGACGATGTTGGTGTTAAGGACGTTTGTGCTAAAATTCTCCAGTCGATAGTTTTTTTAACATTTTACTGCAGTCAGGAAATGAGTTCCTCGTGTGATAAATTCAAAAATAATGGGGGTCACCGCCTTTGTTTCAGAGATAAAGCGTGTGGAAAACTACCATGACTGAAAATTGTCGCACGTAATTCAGCATGGTCTACAGGGCTTTACAGTTAAAGATATCGAAAGTGAGTCAATGTTCTCTCAGTTTTGCAATTTCGGTTTCCGCAAGAAACATTCCACTGAAACTGCAGCTTTTAGAAACTGAAACATTCCACTGAAACTGCAGCTTTTAGAACACATGGACAAGCAACGGTTAACCGGAGCTGCCTTTATAAGCGACAGCACTATGGTGTTCGAGGGCGCAGTCTTACCGGCCTAGTACAGAAATTATCTAAATATTCGTTCGCAGAGAGTTCAGTATGGAAAGGAATTATGTAGCCTTCCTTTAGACTTCGGTGTTCCGCAAGGTTCCTTACTAGGAAATTACTATATGTTATTTATATAAATGATCTGCCAAAGTACCTGATGCAGTCGGAAATTAGCATGTACGCCGACGATACAGTCAACTTCTACACTGCGTCCCATGATACATGTCAACACCATCAGGGAAAATCTACAAGGTCTACAAGAAGATCCCAAACGAGTTGAGCAGTGGTTTGACGAGAACAGACTAATATTAAATCAGAGCAAAACGAAAAGACTACTCTTTGGAACAAGGTAACTATTACAAACCTCATCAAACTTTGTCCTGCAGATCCAAGGAAAGGACATAGAGAGAGTGACGAAGTTTAATTATCTCGGGGTAATATCTGTCACTGGAAAGAGCATATTGACTCGATTTGTAACAAAGTCAACAAGCGACTGGGAATTTTAGCACGAACATGATCTTGCCTTACTCTTAAAGCAGTGAAGTGTGTCTACAATACACTTATAGAGCCAATCCTAAATTATACGGACACCGTGTGGGGTGAATTGTCAGCCAACTCTACAACAGTTACAAAATCGGTTACAAAATCGTGCTGCCCCAATCGTTTTAAGGCGTGGCTCTTCTAAAGACACTCCTAACATTTCAGGGCGGGTAGAGCTAGGAACAAAACGGAAAAGAATAAATGTACTTTAGTATACAAATTTCTAAATAACATGGTACGTAAATATTTGAGTGACTATTTCACTAGAAATTATAATGTGCATACAATACTCACAGAAGAACAGATTTGTCCCCAGCCTTGCAAAATGAACTTTAGATATTCGGGGTTTGTTCTTTTTAACCTCTTACCCCGTAGCATTCAAACGCTGAGTCACTTTCTTCTTTCAAAGTTTCAATTGATAGCTACAATATTTAAATTTTACATACACTCGATTTTTATAAATCATTGAATACTTGTTTATACTCTATACTTTTTAAACATTTTCTCTTGTTTTAAATTATTGCCTATATTTTTAAATTTGTGTCTTGTATTTTTAATTTTATCTTCAATATATAAAAAAGGTATGATTTCTTACATTTTTAATTATTATAGTATTACTCCAGGGCCCCTGTAGGATATCAGCCTGGTTGCTGAACGGGCCAACCCGGCAAAATAAAGTTTGCCTTACCTCACTTCACCTAATGGAGGCGGATGATCTTTGTCATATTTTGTAGAAGTCTGTCAGTTGCGTAAATAATTCTAAATGCTGCTAACTTTTTCACAAAACTTAACCCTTTAAGAAGCATTCGAAACCCTCGGACAGATAACCGAAGAGCTAAAAAGAACTGATTCCATGATGCATTTTGCAAAATATTCAAACTTCTGTTGTAGTTGATAGTTTTTCTTTATTCGCTAAACGTAGAAAATCGGTTGAAAACATAACCCATCAAAAGAAAAATGAGTGCACCGAAAGTAGAAGATCGTCAACTCCGGGCAAAGCTTTAGTAATCACCGTCTGCCCTATCATTGTTCACTTTATTACTTAGTGCGCCCATGACGTGGCGTGTGAATTGGCGCGCTCTAAGAATGCGCAAAGAGAATTAGCGCGAACGTCCTTAAGTACCGTAAAATCTAAACCAAAGTTATCACTACATTGCAGCAATCAAAGCTCGAAGCATATACGCGTAATTCGTGCGAAGAGCGGAGAAACGTGAACTACAAGTCGCGATAGGTTTTGGTTTATTTCTGATTAGTTGCACCAATCACCAGGCGTAGAAAGTAAATCAAGGGCGCGTTCGTTTTGGATCAATCCGGAATAAGAATTATTGGAATAATGCGAGTAAGTGTTTGTTTGGGAGCTATTCTCATTCCGGAATACCTGGATTTCCATTCCGGCTATTCTGCTCCTGGGAGCAGAATAGCCGGAATATATTCCGGAATATATTCTTATTCCGGAATATCCCAAACGAACGCGCCTCAAATGTAAACGCTAATTATGTTCGACACCGTGATCACTCTTTGTGGATTTGTCATTTATACTTTGTCACATGGAGAAAACTGGATTTAACAGAATCGAAATCTCTCGTTCGTGAAAACTCTCAAACGGCTCTCGTGTAAGTAAGTTGTGATTCATCTTACAAAAAGAAATAGACCGATTGACCTAGTGAAGCTAGTGGTAATAAATTAACACATTTTCTTTTCCCTTATAACAACAGGTGTTAGTAGCATGGCATTCTATTACACCTCCCATGATTTACGAGAACTACAAACTTGGTACAGCGGAAACTTGAACATGACAGTGGAGAAAACGGTGGACTGGGTCGGCTGGGTGATAACGCTCACCGCTGCTAACGGCACTGTAGAGTTTCGTCCTTTCAAGCCCCAGAACAATACTCACAACCCAGCGTCGCTCATTCCTCATCTGCTGGACGAGTTTGACGGACATGGTCTGTCATACACTTTCAACTTTAACACCTCGAGTGAAGTTGATAGGTAAGATTTATGACTGACATGCATCGCATCTACCTGGTCACTATAAAGTCACGTTTTTTCTTCCACTATTATATACCCCGACATACCATTTTATATTAGATATCGAATTATTGTCGCGTTTCGATTGGTTCTTACTGATACATAAACGATTGTAGGACAGACACAGATGTTCCATTAGCATTCTTTCCTTGTTTATTTATTATTATATCTGTAACCAAGAGATTCTATTTAATAAACAACAGAGGGTTTCTGTTGAGGAACTATGGGCTGATAGTTGCCTGAGAAGGAAAGCTTCGAGGGCTAAAATGTAAAATTTGAAAAAGAAAATAGTCAAATCCCACTTAATACAATTTAAATTGTTT
Organism: Platygyra sinensis; assembly: GCA_019787425.1. Taxonomy (NCBI): domain Eukaryota; kingdom Metazoa; phylum Cnidaria; class Anthozoa; order Scleractinia; family Merulinidae; genus Platygyra; species Platygyra sinensis. The sequence continues at coordinate 6,506 of JAHPZR010049348.1, read as the reverse complement.
ATTTTCTATAAACCCGCTTGTTTACATTACAATTTTCACCGACGACTACTATACACCGACTTATTTTCCGCGGATGGGCACTATGGGCTGATAGTGTCTCTCCGTGGACAAACACTATCGCGTCGCGTGATGAATTGAAATCAATAAGAATCCGAGAAAATTAAGTGGTGAACTATAAGGGCTGATGGTGTCTCTTTGCGGATGAACTCTATCGCGTCACTTGATCAGTATAAACCAATAAGAATTGGAGAATGTTTGTGGTGAACTATAACGCACGATATTTGACGAGGGCGCAGCCCGGGTCTGCCTTTACGAGAGGATAGGGTTTCACAAGAAGTTTTAGTACACTTATTTGACTGGCTAAATTCCGAAAGGGTGTTTCAACCTGAGATGGTCTCACAGGCTTGGACTCTTCCAACTAATGATTAAAAACAATAAACTGGCAGGAAATCTGAATCGCACGCCTAAGAGGAGTATCATAGGTGTGCTAATATCGGATTTGATTTCATACCCGAAAAAAATAATTACCTGCCACAAAACCAGGAACTGAATGTTAAAGCCTCTCTTCTGGTTTTTCGCCTGAAATTTTGTTCTAGGCATCAGTGAGACAACATTCTGAGCATGTGTTCTTCTCCCGCCTGGGTTCAAGGTTACATATAGAGCAAGAAAGAAAGATTAACTCTCGATGTGATTGCGTTACAGGTGGTGTCGCTATCTTCAAAGCCGTAATCTGCCTCTGAAGCGTCCGTTAAGCTCGGTGGGAGGTCACAGAAGGTGTGCAGTGGACGATCCCAATAGCGTGATCATTAACATTGCTACCCCCGCTTGGAATGAGTACGAGGAGGAGGTTAACTGCCCACAACCTACCGCCAAGGCTGTCAGGAACGTGGAGAGAGCCTGCATGATATCCATGACAGCAGCTCTTGTAATGGCAGTCTCGTTTCTGTTGTAGTTCAGGATTCAAGTCCAGTAGATGTGCATGAACCTACGTTCCTGAAAACCACATTTTGTTATAGTATTATTCTAGACTGTAGATTCAAGATAGAATCAAGTTCTATCAGAGGTGTTCTAGGATCGCTCATTTGTTAAAAGTAAATCAAGAGTTGTGACGTAATTGTAACGATAGTCCTCCATTCAAAACAGGGCACTTTCTGTTTAAGAAAGGCTTCCGTTTTATCAAGTGGTGAAAGATTTTACTCAGTGCTTAATACATTATACTTAAGCGATTGCACAGTCTTCATTTAGATATTAAAAGAAAGAGTTAATAAAACGTGTTAATCCCAAGGAGAACCGTTCCGAGTTGTTAGCTAGCTTTATCAATCTTCCCCTTACTAAAGAACTCTATTTAAACATGATCGTGTTTGAAACCTAGAGAGCTGTTCCTGAGTTAGTTTGCGAGCGAGCTCTTCTTCTCTTCACTTTCGTTCCCCAGCGGGAAGAGCGTGGCCGCAGCCGCTATATCTGGGTAACCAAGCCAATTCAGTATGTTAGCTGACAAGTGTTTTGCTGCCAGGCTGATATCTCTCGTCAGATAATTCTTCGCCGAGTTCTTTTAACAGCACACATACATACATACATACATACATACATACATACATACATACATACATACATACATACATACATACATACATACATACATACATACATACATACATACATACATACATACATACATACATACATACATACATACATACATACATACATACATACATACATACATACATACATACATACATACATACATACATACATACATACATACATACATACATACATACATACATACATACATACATACATACATACATACATACATACATACATACATACATACATACATACATACATACATACATACATACATACATACATACATACATACATACATACATACATACATACATACATACATACATACATACATACATACATACATACATACATACATACATACATACATACATACATACATACATACATACATACATACAGACATACATACATACATACATACATACATACATACATACATACATACATACATACATACATACATACATACATACATACATACATACATACATACATACATACATACATACATACATACATACATACATACATACATACATACATACATACATACATACATACATACATACATACATACATACATACATACATACATACATACATACATACATACATACATACATACATACATACATACATACATACATACATACATACATACATACATACATACATACATACATACATACATACATACATACATACATACATACATACATACATACATACATACATACATACATACATACATACATACATACATACATACATACATACATACATACATACATACATACATACATACATACATACATACATACATACATACATACATACATACATACATACATACATACATACATACATACATACATACATACATACATACATACATACATACATACATACATACATACATACATACATACATACATACATTGCAGATTTGCTCCAGCTTACCCTAACAATACGCTCTTATACTCATCTACCCTCCAAGGGTCGGACAGGCTCCATGAGAGGCATGAGAGTAAAGGGTGTTTACCAAACACAATGCAAATATCCCGGCTTGAGCTCGAACTCGAACCATACATTGGCGCACCATGTCCCTGCAGCGATTCAAACTTCCTTAAGAGTTGACAACGCAGAATACATGAGGCAAAATACTGCCATGGTAAACCTCTCTCTAACATTTCGGCTCGCCTAAAATACCCTCGTTGCTTGATATGTGTGCTGTTAACACTGTTTGAGAGAACTGCTTGTCGACACAAGTGCGGGAAAGCGACTGAGTTCAGCGGTTTTCCTAGACCTTAAATGCATAGGCGTATAGACAATTTTACCAGGGAAGCTCGCGGCAGCGCCTTGTCGAGGAACTAAGCCAAAGACAGGGCTTTACTAGAGCCAAGTCCAGTAGCTGTAATTCAAAGTCGTGCATGAATAAATTAGCATAGGCAGGCCACTTTCTCGTGCCAATAGCTGTACCACGCTTTTGTAGAAAATGTTTCCCGTCAAATTCAAAGTTATTATTGAGAGCGAACTCTGCTAAGTCAACAATGTAATCTGTAGGAATTTCTTGGTTAGTCCTCGTGTTTAGAATTTTTCGAATAGCTTCCAAACCTTCATTAATGGGGGATGTGGGGATACAGGCCGACTACGTCAATAGTGACGAGAATTGCTCCTTCCGGTTTCTTAGAAAGTCATTGGTACCCTTCACGTATGAGGAACTTTGAGGTACCAAAGGTTTTGGCTGATAATTCACAAATGCAGATATTTTTTTTCGGTAGGCGTATTAAAACCACATATAGCAGGCCGTCCTGGACAATTCGTCTTATGTATTTTAGGGAGAAGATAAAAACGCCCAGCCCTCACATCACTGTTAATCAGTAAATACTGAAGAGTCGAATCATTGATATATCCATCACCATGGAGGTATGATTTCTAACATTAATCTTGTTAATCATATCAGCTTTTGGGTCCTTTTTAAATGGAATGTAGAGGGTTTTTTTTTTTTTTTTTTTTTCATTTAACTGCCGCATCGCTTCAGTAACATACTTTTCCCTGTTTATAACCACGACCGCTGACCCTTTATTTATAACTATGTCGTCATATCCTCTCAAATATCCTAACGCTTCCTGTTCCTCCTTAGATATATTCCTTTGATGACAAACTCTCAAATCATGCATATATAATTGGCATAATCTGCTCTTGCAAAATTTAGGAGAAAAAAATCTCGAGCTCTTCAGAAAGCGTTAAATTTTTGTAAAAACGCTCAAACAAAATTTACACACAGTGTTTGCTTAGAAGATATTGCGAGGTGGACTTCAACGATTTTGTATCATTGCTCACCCGACGAGTAATCAGTTAAAAGCTTGCTTCTGTGTTCGGCGTTTAACAAGGCATCGTTCTTCTCGCGGAAGCAACTCGAGAAGGGCAACTTAGCTGAAGTTCAGTTTGTGACTGACAGCTGTCGTCTCGTTAGCCAATGAAATTAATTGAAAAATTTTAACAAGAAGTGCGATTGGTTTATTTTGGCGCGCTTTATCACAGAACAGTACACGGCTGACCCCACTTTAACTCCTTTTGAAAATAAAGTTTGGCTTGATCAAAATTCAGTTAATTTGTGGGGAAATTATTAGATTCTTTATCATTACACAAATAAAGAAGCCTCGACTGTACTCTGTTCTCTTGTAAAGCACGTAGGAAGCGGTAGAGCACTCAAGAAGTAGGGAAAAAAACTCGACTGCGTTTTGTATTTCCCCCTACACCTCTTTTGTGCTCCACTGCTTCCTGCGTGTTTTACAACAGAACAGAGCACAGTTTAGGTTTCCTTCTTTGTAAATTAAAAAGATGAGTAATTTTTCAACGTAGATCGTAGTAAAACTGCTGAATCTTGGGGCTATTTTCGCGGTAGATTAGACATAAACACGAATAGTTACTCAGATCTTGGGCAGGTGCTCACGCAGAGCTTCTTATAAGAACAAACAATACCGACCATAACTAGGGCAAACAGTAACGGTTCTGTTGATAAGATTACTCGCACGTTCTATTCAAAACTTATCAGTTCCCATACTTCAGCGTCAACAAGATGGCGAGAAGGCTGCACTGCATCAATTTCAAATGCTTGTTTCGGTTATTTAGCTTTCAGATTGTTCTCTTCCAATCGACACCTTGAGTTTTCGCTCTGTGACGTTTAATTTAGCAGTAGCAGAAGATTAAAGTATATCAGTCCTAACTTTGCCTGTGGTTCAACATAAAACCACGAATATTTTTGAAAAACAAAATAAATGCCAGCTGTTTTGTTCTTTAAAATCATGAATTCGAAACTTTGTCCAACATGTCTTATGAAACTGTACATTGAAAAAGTTGTGAGGTGCTAGCTAGTTCAGTAGGATTAATGTTACCCATAAACATCGGTTTACAACTACGTCCAATGTAAAAATCCACTTATGGGAGATTGGCTTTGGTAAGATTTGGATGATCAGGACTTGTCGTCTACACGATATATCTTGGGAAGGAAACAAACCGAACCGAAACAAAAAGAAGAAAAGGTATTGAATGGAGTATTATAAAAATACTTACCGGAAGAGCAAATGTCTTTTCTTATCAGAAATGAGCATATGAAGAACAGCATGTGGAGCTGAGTCGAGCAGATGAAAAAGGGATACATGCTCGCCAAAGATAAAACACGACACAAAGTGTGGCAAGCAAAATACACGTCACTCCTTCAAAAGCCTTGTCAAGCATTTTCTGTTATTTCGAGCCTTAACTGACATTCTCACTTTTTCTGTCTTTGTTTTCACAAAAGTTTTATTTAATTATTTTTTTTTTTAACATTAGCTTTCACCAATGAAAGTTTCCCATGCAGCTTTAGTCGATCCTTTACTCTTCAGTATTTGTTGCATAGCGGGATTTCTGTATTTTATTCTTTACAGATCTTCTGAATGTTTTGAAGTACCACTTTAAACTAATTAGCAAAATTTAGGATTTTTAACCTAAAAAAAATGTAACTAGCTTGGGCTTCAGTTAAAAGGGATCTCGCCATTACTTAAGTATAGCGAACGCTGAAAGGGGAAAAATAGCGACGAGCGAGGTAAATCGTCCCAAACAATTGAGGGAAATAAAAAAAAGAAAAAACAACAACAACAACACATGGTTCGTACATGCAAGAGATCGAAAAGAGAAACATCGATGATTAATCTGACTAGAAGCTGATAAATCCTTGCCCATACTAGAAGTACATTATCTCTGTCGCTGTCACTTCAAAAAGTTCTCAAACCTAATTAGAAGAACCTAGCTTGAATACGACATCAATTTTGAACAGCATGCCAGTTGTACATTTGCTGTGTAAAGAGCAGCAGGTGGAACTGAGCCAAGTGGATGAAAAAGGAATACATGCTCGCCAAAGATAAGACAAGACGTCAAGTGTGGCAGGGAGTGGAATATACACGTCATTCCTTAAAAAGCCTTGTCAACCATTTTCCGTTATTCCAAGCCTCAATTAACATTATTTTTTTTTTCTTTTCATAAAAAATCTGTTTTCTTAACATCAGCTTTCACCATTGAAATTAACGTTTCCCACGCAGCTTGAGTCGACCCTTCACTCGTCAGTATTTATTGTCAGGTAGTAGCGGGATTCCTGTATTTTATTCTTTGCAGATCTTCAATGTTTTGATGTACCACTTATAAGTAATTTGCAAGATGTAGGATTTTTGGCCTAGAGATAAATTTGTAATCAGCTTAGTTTCACTTGAAAGGGATTTCTCCCTTACTTAAGTATAGTGAATGCTTAAAGGGGAAAACATAGCTAGCGACGAGCCTGCATATTACTTTGCAAAACAATGTGAGGTAAACTAGTGTCAAACAATTGAGGAAAATAAATGAAGGGAAATAAAAAAAGCACACGGTTAGTA